>CM024802.1:17672668-17825168 GCA_014281875.1 Nibea albiflora | reverse complement strand
CGTGAATGTTTGTCACTTCACACATGATTTGATCTCGACGCGATGCGCTCGAGGTTGTCGTGCTTTCCTTCCGAGCTCTGAAGGCACAAGATGCTCACCACCGGCTGCGTGTTTGTTTCTATAGAGCTGATTTCTTTGCAGGTTACTACGTGTTTTCTACCTCGGGTGTAGATGCAGCGAAAATAAAGTTCCTTTTCTATTAAACTACACTTGAGTCGTCGTCGAAAGGACGCTAAAAATGTATGTAGGTCAAACCGAAGTAAAAGAGTCCCCTCAGATTTTTGTTAAACTACAGTTTGTCTGGTCTTAGCACTAAAGTTCAAGCAGTGGCCGACATCAATCGATGCGCCATCTGGCCTGCAGTCTGCACCGGTACCACCAACAGCGAGGATGAGGCTAACGCTAACGATACTCCTGTGAAAACTGGAAACCTTGCACTACGACTCAGCGAATATTGTAGCTGAGCGAAAAAGAAACGGAGTATGGTAGTATTTGTATTTGCAGCGACGATGATGATGGTGGCGTTGGTGCGAGGAACTGGTGGCGACGTGTTTGGCACGGGGCCACAGCCGCACTCTCATTTCCAGCCCTAACCCACTTGGCACCGGCCCGCCTGTTAACCTGACACCTTGGCTCACAGACAGACAGCTGCGAGAGGGCTGCAGTTTCTTCTGTGGACGGCTTTAAACGTCAGACTTTTTAAACCACGTGATGATGATACGACAGAGGAAGCTCGTCTTTGACCTGCGAGCCATGACGTAACAGTTTTCAGGGTCATACGAAGCTTGGCGAATTTAAATGTGGTAATCATAGTGCAAGTCAGAAGCTGATGATCGTCCATATTCACCGCCTTGTTTAGCTTCCGTATGGCTCTTATTTGTGAGATATTGTTTCCCTTTCTTACAAGGCTGGGAAGCTAATTAAATTTGGGCTGTTGCTGGAAAAAGTCTGTCCACTCAACAAGCCTCTTTGGAGGGTAGCCAGTCATTGTTAGCGGGCTCTGTACGGCGCTAAATCTCTCCCCGGCCGGAGAAATCCTGAGAAACAAAGAGGTACCAAGGGAGGCCTGCTCTCGGGCACGACGTTGCAAAAGGTGAATATTGAGATTAGCGAGTGGTCTCCTGTGTTGCTTCCTGTCTCCTTCCAGTTAAGATAAGCGCAGCGAAGCTCCGAATCCCAAAACGACGCCCCTCGAGGTCTCCTCCCGCGGACCGGGGGGTCAGTTTCACCAGCTGGAGCATCGATTAAACAAAGAGCGAGGACGTTTTTGTAGAATCTGTACGACGCTGAATCAATAATAACGGAGGTTTCCTTCCATGACTTTTTTACCGCACACTCCACATGACTCTTAAGGGCTCTCGCTTTGCAGAATGCCAAGTGCTTATCTGCAATCGGAGAGGAGTTGAGTGACAGTAGGAGTCTGCACTTTAATTGCTCCATTTAGTCTTTAATCTGCTTCCTCTCTGGCTCAAGGCGGTATGTTGGAGGAAATGGTTTTGGGTGCAGAACAATGGACACGACAGAATCTTCAGCTGCAGACGTGGAAAGAGAAGGGCTCGGCCGAAGGGACAAAAGTTAAGCAAGGATATACTTTCTGTTCACGTAAAAGCTCAGTCAGTTTAAAAAGATTTACTCTCTCTCATCGACACTTTGACATTCAAGCCGACTCCCTTCGGTGTAGCACGAGATATTCCTGTGTCACGGATTGCTGCTTAACAAACGCCGTACATACTTTTTACTCACTAGTGCAACAGTGCAAGTGTCAACGAGCTGTCACGTTGTAACTCTTGTCAGCCGACAGCAGCCTGAGCTCACGCTGTGAATGAAGCAGTACGTGGACAACATGTCCTGGATTCTGGACCCTGCCAGGACCGAGTACTCATCAACTCCAGTTACGGATAGTTAATGTCGTAATCGACAAGCTGAAAGAGGAAGTCGACTTTCATAATTACCCAGCAATTGCAACAATTTTCTTTCAAGCAAACGGACATTCTCCCGGTCCACTTTCCACACACACTCTTGGGAGTTTTGTTTGTTTGCTTAGCAACGATTAAAGCCGTCTTCGGACTGCGAAATCCATCCCTCACGCATCCGTATCATTTCTGTAGCTATGGTAACCGGCCACCATGTGAGCGTGAGGACTTTTCTTACAAAACGACTCTTTGTTGTCCCGCTTCTGTCCGTTGATCACCATTTACGATTTCCGAAGTTGAGCTGCGGGTGTCGAACTGTAACGCTCGTGATCAATCATTTCTTGTGTTGCGTCACCTGTACGTCACAAGGACTGGACTCTGAGTCCATGAAACGCTGATGAAAGATGAAAACTTTCTGTCACTTTGTGTTTTAACTCTTGGTTAGTTTGGATCTGAACTTTGGTGACCAGCAAACCAGAATACATCTGTTACGCTGATCCCTGCCTTGATCTCGGTGTCGACGTGGCAGCGGCACACTTTGACCTCGTCTCTGTGACCATATGTCTCAGACAGAGTGTTGTGCTGTGATCTGAGGACACGGGAGGGGGAGTGTGTGGGGAGGAGCCGTGGACAGGTTAATAACAGGCGAGCGTCGACCTTTTATCAGCGCACGCATCACGTGTAAAGGGGCCGTAAAACTGCTGTCGCAGGTGGATATGAACTCTGTGGCCTGACATTACAGTCACACAGATGTCAGCACACCCTGCTGTTTTATGACGGGGCATGTTTGAGGTCAGCGTGAGTGTTACGACGTGGGACGCTCCTCCCAGAGACAAACTGTACACGGGAACATGTGTTATCATTTGAATACAGGTCTATAAATACTCCTTATCGTCACGTGGTACTAGTATTTACGTTCTGTTACTTTATGGCTCGACTCGAGAGAAATGTCATCTTTACTGATTATTTTTTATATTCAACATATGATGAGCCTCCTAAACTGGACATTTTTAGTCTGGATAAGTTGTTTTGGTCTGAAATTGAGTCTGTAAAACTTTAGCAGACATAAATAATAGTAAGAAAAAGCTTTTTAAACTCTTCACTCCTCCCTGATTGTTGCAGTTTTAGGCTTACGTGTTGCATAAACCAGTGTGTTTGATCACCTGGCTGCAGGTGATACTGCACAATAACAGAGGCTGACGTGAAACGTAGAATAGAGAGCAGAATATGCGTAACTGTGTCTTCATTAGTGTATAATCTCCTGACAATAAGAGGGTGCTCTTCTACGCTGCCTCATACCGATTCAACACGCCTCAGTCTCAAGGTACGTGTCGATGCTAAGCGCCGATCAAACACCGGTGTTCTCTTTCACACACATTTAAAACATCATTTAAATCATTTGGATGCGCGGTAACGTGAGGCCGGAGGTTGTTGTAGAATACTTTTACACGCAACTTTCGCTGTAAATACTTTATTCTCTCGGTTTCACGAGTCTTCAGTAACATTATGACACCCTGAAAGCTCTCGATAGGGAGATCCTCGCTGAATGAGGTGAATATGAGTGGGGGGGTTGCTCCTGTAATCCGTCACACCATCTCTATAATCAGAGGCACTCACAGGTAAAACACAGTATTGATCCTGGGGGAGGTGTCGAGCGATCCTCGGTAAAAAGGAGGCGTCCGATTTAGATCTCGTGACGACAGAGCCTCTCTCTCTTTTTTTTTTTTACAAAGTGCTTATAGAAAAAGAAAATCTGCCTCAGATATCTTAGGAAAGCGGCGCGGCTGCAAGCTCGACAATTCTGCGCGAGCGCCTCGTCTCGGAGAGAGAAAGCCAGGTGTGCAGCTCGAAAAGCGTCCGCGTGATGACCAGGCAGACTCAGACTCCATAAATCATGTCACCTTTCAGATATTTTCCCAAACAGAAACGCACGCAGCAGCAAAAAAAAAAAAAGGAGAGGAGAAGGTGCATTTAAAAGAAAAAAAAGATTTCAATGTATTTAACACCCACTGCTGCCCCTCGCTTGGCCTCTGTACGCCCACCTAGCTCTCCCATCTGCCATTCACAGAGGGCTTATGATGCCGCAATCTGGAAGACTGAGATTATATGGGGAGAGGGCAAGAGACACAGTGAGGGAGGGTGAGGCTGAGGGGTGAGGACTGGGACCAGAGAGAGGGAGGGAGGGAGGGAGGGAGGTGGAAGGATTAAAAAAAAGCGCTCGGCGTGGATTCATCCAGAATATTACTCAATTCTCAGCCGCCTGTTTTGAAGCCGAGGCTCAGGTGATCTAGTAATCTATACAGCCCCGGTGAAAAGATAACACGAGGAGGACGGCGGGCCGTCATCAAGGTCAGTTCCCCGTTGAAGCAGCTGGATTTAGGCCGCCAAAGTGTGTGATCAAACGCACTCGCGTCTTCTGTTAAAACGGTTGGACTCGAACGACGTCGAGCTAACAGCTGACGTGCGTCAACGTCCAGTGCCGGCCTGCGAGGGAGGAAACGGGTCTGTTTGTAATCCAGAAAATAAACTGGAAGGACTGAAAGATAAACACAAAACGAGCTGACGTGGTCGCGTGGAATTCTGCTCGTGGAAAGAAAAAATAAAGAAGTCGACGCTCCGCTAAATGGGTGAAATCACTGATTCGCTGATCTGAACAGACAGTCGGGGAGCTCTCGTGCTGACGACCTCCAGTCTGCAGAGTCAACGCGCTGAATCACCGATACCGTCGGCTGACACTCTGTTCGGTGTCACGGCCTTTTTACGCTGCGTGTGAGGTCTGAGGAGACTCTTTCCTGTGTGTTTCCTGACAACACCATCAATTTAAATAGTAAAACAACAAACCAAGAGGCGCGACAGACAGACGGGGAATTCCTAATTTCTTCAGTGGCTGTTCATTCCCAGGACAGCGTGGATGTCAAAACTATTAGAGTACATTCAGACAGGATCAGATGCTGCAGGGAAAACTTTTCTATTCGAGTGTGTGTCGTATGTGCACGGCGACCTGCAGCAGAGACGCGGAGCGTTTCTCTCAACGTCAACGCTGACGATCAGACCGGTCAAACTTCAGAGAGTGCGATTCGCCGCAGCGCCTGATCCCGTATGAAGGCACCCTTACTTAAAATCTGACTGCTGTCGCGATCATCTCACCAGGGATAAGAGTTTCCATTATTAGCATTATAATTATTAGCTGCAGTAGTATTATTCACTACTAGCTCAATCAGGCTAGTTTTTAAAATTTGACTTGAGCCTCTGAAGGAATCGCTATTTAAGGCTCCATTTAAAATGTCTAATTTATCGACTCAGGAACCCCAGATTGGTTCTTCATCAGGATTTTTTTGGCTTAATTCGCCCGTGAGCTGTATATTTAGGTAAAATGACCCATTTATAAAAATTACAGACTTCCCTGGAGAACTCAAAATCCTTGAAAGACCCTGTCTGGAAAGTTTCAGAAGAATCTAACGAATAATCCGCCGAAACGACTCAAAAACCGATTTATTTTGCTACGCTGTCGCCGGTGATATGACTGATCTAGTGTCCAAACACTCTGCTCTAAAAGCGCTGCGTACTCATGAAGTCCATAATATTCTTTTCATTTCATTATTTGCAGGACGACTGGAGAAAAAAAAAAAAGCTGCTCTCACTGTAGAAATTGTTCTTAACTGACACAGCAGAAACTTTGTCGGGGGGTGGCACACTCGTCTGCATCACCAAAAAAAAAAAAGCATCACGTTGCGAACTCCCCCGCAGTGTTCCCTTGATCAGCAGTCAGATTAATCCTCTTGTTGACGCCGCACCTGTACCAGCATGAGCCTAACTTCTGTATGATCGGCGTCGTCTACACGGCCGGAGCCGAGCGCGCACACTTGTAACAGGAAAGCTCGGTCGGGTGGCTTCCTGTCCGTCCCCAGGCTGCAGAGGCTTGCTGACCAAGCGAGGGGAAGCTGATTGTGTCAATGGCTGATTAGAGAGTCCCCGAGGCGGGATGGGACGAGTGCATCCTCTGCCTGTCTAATTACAGAGTTAATGAGTCCTTAGCTTGAGTCCATGTGGGCAGAGGAGGCTCCAGAGAGGGGCCGGCAAGCCAGTTGTTCATAAATCACCTTTTATTTTGCCCTGCACCCAGAGGTGAAGGAGGTTGTTTGTGAGCGAAAGAAAGCATTCAAAGGTCAAGATGACTTCTACCTGGACAATGCACAGAGGGCCTCATTTATCTTGAACCAAATCTAATCCTGGCCCACCTTCATCGCATCCTCGAGTGGACGGATTAGAATCACAGGGGAACGCGGAGGGCACCGATGGCAAGACAATATGAAGGGGCAAATGCATTAGCTTTGCATGAGAGCTGCGATATTCTTAGCCGCAGAATACAGGATGATGGATGTGTTTACTCTTTATTACGGCCTGCTTTTGTTTTCCCCCCCAAGTTGTCACATCAGAACTCAACACGTCCTTTGAAACCCGATAAAGGTTACGCCGCCACGTCGCCGACTTCTTTCGTGTACGAACACACAAAAACACAGCACATTCAAGCGCTCGTACGGCTGCAGTTAAGGCACGCCTAAAGGTTGTCAGGTCTGGTTTAGAACTATACAAACAAAATAAATCTGAACCTGGCAGTTAGTCTCATTTTTGATTAATCTCGATCGATCGCGTTGCCTGGGAAATACGTCACCGGTGCCTTGAATTCCAGCTGAACACATTATCTGATTTTTAGACACTCGGACTTTAATCAAGCGAGCCAACATGACGCCTCTATTATCACGTGAACACACCTTGTATTTATTTAAAGGAGGCCCCGTTAAAGTGAAGATGTGTCATCAGTGGGTGAAGGTTTTCCTCGACGTGAGTCACATGAATAATACAAAGTAAACTCCATTACGGAGCTGTGATGGGATCCTCCTATCAGACACATACATGCGTTTTCTCTGCTTTGTTTTAACATGAATAAGACTTTCTCCCGATAATCACCTGAAAATACCAACAAAAGGTTTTAAAACGATACAAACTACTGTCGCGTTGGACTTATTTCATGATGTAATGCGGTATATTTTCATGTGAAGCATTTGCATGTTAGCTGCATGAGACATTTGCATAGTAAAAATGGTTCTGGCTCTCGTGTGAATGACAAACTACAGTTTTGAAATCTAGGTTGGATCGCATGCTTACCTGTAGTGTACATGTGTGACTGTAGGAGGCCTGTAGCCAAAGATCCAGGTCTGGATGTCCATGGGTCTGGCTTTGGGGTAAGCTATGGTCACATCTATGACCCACTGCAGGCCTTTACGTTTATTACCTGTCACGGAAGAAACACAGACACACGGACTGAGTTAGGATGTGTTTGAAATAGACTGACGCAGTTTGTTTGTCCAACAACCGACAAGGCAAGACTGCAAGGACGGCGGCCCCGCAGCTGGTAGAGATTCAATCACGCTCTCATGCGTTGATGCCAGCACAGAGGCTCTCTACTTTCCAAGAACAGCGGCTCCAACTACAAGGTGTTCGAGTTTTTTATTTTCCTTCTTTCATCTGACAGCAGTGCAGCCAAATGAACGCCGTTACCTGCCAAGATGACTGCTGGAGAAAACAGTCGCACCAGCTGAAGTCCTAACTTGACAGATTTTGGCTGCCGACTGTGTTTATGAGTCACGGTGGAATAAATATATTCACCTCAGTATCACGTCGAAAAAACCAAAAAAAACGAAGCGGACTTGAGATTTCTCTCTCTCGGGTTTGTGGCGGGGTGAGACGGAGAGGAAGACAGGTGGAGAGAGAGTGAGAGAGTAGTGAGACAGGAAGGAGGAATGCGAAGGGTGACAGATGGGAGAGGGAATGCTAAACACTTGATAAAAACCATTTGTCAGCTGCGAGGGTGCATGTGTGCGAGTATTTACGTGCATTATGCAGGGTCAGCTCTGTGCTCACCTGCATGTAACTGCAAACAAGCTTAAAATATAACAAATAAACGGAGCTGCATGGAGAGGATGATGTATTTACTTTAAGCTCCTGCGGGGCGAAAGCTGCAGGACCGACTCAAACGTCACCTGTGTGTGAAGCACGCTGTGGCTTTTCACGGCATGCGTGTTATGTGACACTGCTGGGAGAAACAAATGGCCCAACGTCGCCCATGTTTCTTTGCTTTTGACGGATGCTACATGTTTGCCGGTGCAGCTTACACTGGAAGCACACCCACGCCTGTTTTTTTTTGTACGGGACGCCGCACAGAAATGTGACCGATGACAACCTTAAAAACTGAGATCTGACAGCAAACCCGTCGGGGAGTGTTTCTTTGAGCTGAACGTAAAAAAAAGGGTGAGCTTGATGTGAAGCGGTTCGCCGTATTTGACTGCTTGAATAATGTCACAGCACGGGCTGCTGTTACCGTGCAACAATGCACTTCCCTCTCTGAGAACGCTGGCTTCTTCGTGAGGTAAACATGTCGCGCAGTGTGACTTAAACACAGTTCGTTTGATTTAGGTACACTAAGTTCATGCCTGTTAGAAATAACACATTTGCTTCCTGTTGGGCAACATGAAGCTGAATGACACATCGACACAGTGTAACTCCATCTGCCGTGGTGTATTTTGCAATCAGCAGAACAGGATTGGATTTTTATGAGCGGCATGATTTGTCGGGTATTTCAATTTGAGGTTCTTGTCTCGTAATTTTACACATTTTTTTTTAGTTTCTTGATTGATTTCTCAGGAAATATATCACAACACATAAACACAACACATATTTTAACCCTTGTAATGTCCTCCCGACTGCCAAACACCTCTTTGATTTGAATTTAGGGCCAACAGACCTTGTTTACATGAAGGTACACCCTATTTTTTGAGTTGACCCTCCTCTTGTCCTGGTCATTTATCCTGTTAAGATAAATGGCGCTGGTCTTTATACTTTAACTCATGTGGACTAAATCAAGTGCTGTATGATATGTCTCATTGGAGGTCTCCAGGCCCAGTGAGGGTCAGGAACAGGTCTGGTCCTGGAGTCTGTGGTCTGGGGGACGTGAACGAGAAATAAAGAGCTGGGATTCAACAAAGTATGGATGAACTAACCTTTGGTTCACCTCTGGTTTGTTACACATCATCTTTTTTCTGCCAACACGTCTTATTGAAGCTCTGCATAGCTGTGCATGTGCACACAGAGAGACTGACACAAGAGCTTTAAGTACGCACGCCTCTGTTTACTTTAGCATTACATTGATAAAGGAGGAAAGAGACGCAGGCTGCTGGCTCATTTATAACGATGTTACAGCGACTTGATAGGCATCCTTGGTATTGATGGGCCTGGCTAACACCACATTTATCCCTGTGTGGGTAATTGGATACAGATCTCCGTCCAAGTGTGCTGAAAGGCAGCCGTCGTCTCCCCTGAGTGGCCGGCCAAAGAGCAGGGCCTTGAGCCAAGGTATCGCCGGTGCCCTATACGCTGTGACAAACAATACTGTAATAACAGCAGCGGTAATTTAAAATGACATCAGAGACGTCCTCCTGTAAACTGTTAAGAGGAAGGAAACGCACTGGCAGATCTCTGGCTCTCCATCAGGCAACACTCCAAGCCCACACCTGTCCGCCCCGCTGGGTGAAAACAGCCTCTGATTGGTCGGCGCCATCGAACACATTTACCTTTCGGGTCACATGGAGCTCCATTCCCGGCAGAAAAAAATGACTCACAGCGGTGAACTTTGTTTGCAGCGAGCAGCGATAAGGTTGGCGTGTTGTAAAAACAGCACTTCTAGTTGGAGGATAAGCAGAGTCTTTCTGCAGGGCTGACGACTGACTGGTGACCCATGTGCTGTGTATCCGCGCTGAGCGGTGTGTTTAGCCAGACATTGCATGGCTGATACACAGCGGCACACACACACACATTTACATCAAATCCTATTTTCTCCAAGTGGCCCATTTGTCTCTGAGTGAGTCAGCAAGCTCTGGGCACCTCTGCAGAGCATCAGGGAGGGTCAGAGAGAGACAGTGCTGTGTCTTTGATCAACCAGACACACACACACACACACAGCACAGAGGAGAGCGAGGGACATAGCGGTCTTCTCGATGTGCGTGCGTGTGTGTGTGTGTTTTTTCCTTGCCCTAGGTTTTAATGCCATTAGCTAGATTCAAGTGGAAGGACAAGCTTTACTGCAGCAACCAGCTTCCCCTCCTCCAGAGCTGCTAGGACAGAGGAAAGGACACAGGGAGATAAAGACAGAACTGGGATGTGAGCTGAAACTACGGCGCATGAGCATTTCTAAATCCTGCCAGAGGACGTAAACAAAACCTCCGACTGTTAAAGACTTGCCGAAGCCACGCTCGCCTTTATTTAAATTTCACGAAAGACCAGCTAAGAGATCCTCCCTCCTTCGGTCTGACAGGCCGTCGACCTGCAGAGCGATGAACTGACGGGCATCTTGCCGTTTAGTGCTGAGGCTGTATTACGCACAGAGCTGTGTTAGCAAACTGGCGGAAGGGCTAAACTCCCTGAGCCACGTTTCTCAATAATGCTGGGGGCCCCTCCGAGTCTCTCCAAATTACTATTAACACAGCACACACCCTTTAAAATGGATTTTGAACCGACGCCAGGAGAGTCCGTCGGGTAAACTGCGCGCGCGCCGGACGCTGGGGGGCTCGTTGCATCTGTGGGTTTATGGCCGTTTTTAATGCTGCGCTTTCAGGTTTGAAGAGTTATCGGGATATTTTTTATTTATTTTTTTAACATTTGTCCACCGTTAAGAATAAAGTGGATACTAGCCACCCTGATCCAGGCAGCATTAAAAACAATACAAATTCACTCTGGTTGGAGTTTGTCTGAGAGGATATGTAACTTCTTGGATTGATAACAGAAGAAGGGACCTTCATTTGCGTAAAATTTTGCAAAAAATGCAAATAAAAAATGGCATAAAACGGAAGCTCAAAGACAAAGTGTGGTGGGAAAAAAAATAAATGTTTGTCCCGATGACATAAGAGGGAAAACCTTCTCAGAAAATTTTAGGACGACCCACGTAGTTCCCATGCTCGTCTTTTCTTTTGTAAAATATTTTTACGTGTCCAAAAAAGAAAATTTGCCTCTCAATCATTGTTAATTGCAGAGTTATCTTCGCGTTCATTGGCTGTATTTAGGGCTGGTCTCTCGACAGAAAAAATGACTCTCCTGCAGATAACCACTGGGGGTTCAAGGACCTTGATGCAATTCCTGGCACCTCCGTGCAGATCACCCCTCTCTCTCTCTCTCTCTCTCTCTCTCTCTCTCTCTCTCCTCTCCTGGTAATCTTTACCAGCAGTCGCCTTTCAGACATTTGGACACAGAGGTTTGGTTTTGAAGCATGCTCCATCTCTGGACTTCTAACCAACCCGAGAGCACATGTGAATCGAGACGGGCAGTACAGGGTGAAGCAGGAGAGACAGTGAAGTTAAGGAAGAGAAAATTCTGTTTGAGAACTTGAAATTTGTGTTCAGTAAGTCAGAAGGCCCAATTCAAAATACCTGAAGTCCGTTTAAAGGCAATTCTTTCTTTAAATATATTAAATATTACTTCCTTCTCTCCAACCAAAGCATAAAATGACCAATAAACATGCGTAAAACACAATCTGAAGCTCAATATAAACTAAATGAGTGACTTGGGTGGAAACTTTGAGTTTAAAGAAAACCTGCGCTGCAGAAACAATCCCGAGTCTTTAGGTGGTAACATGCGGTATGTTAGAACCACATAACGCTGCTCGGGCCATCCATTTTTAATGTTTTAAAAAGCTCTCTGTGTAACGGTGATATCTCACAAAGAGGAGAATAGGGAGAGAGCACGGTTCCAGGTAAGTAAGGGGGGTGTTTACGTTTGTTAATGGCCTTTTTCCTCCCACCATTCAAGGAACTACTTGCATTTAGAAATCCCCGGATGATTCACAGGCGCTGAGATCTACGATCGTCTGGTGCTGCCAGACCCAAAGCACCGCAAACAAACAGAAGACTGTCACAGAGAAAGGTTTTTTGTTTGTTTTTTTTGGTTACCTGTCTGGTTCGGGGTCCCGGCGTCGCTGCCCACGCTGCCATTCTCCTGCTGGGCTGACAGGGTTTTCAGGATAACGTGGGTGGCCCCGAGACGAGGCAACGTGACGTGGGTCAGGTGGGGGAGGGAGTGCTTCTTGGCGAACAACTGGCTGGTTTCCCGTCGCTTGCGAAGGAAGCCGCCCTCCGGGAACAGCACTATCCACTTCCTGTCGCGGCTGTGGTAGTATTTGTCTAGGTGATCTTTCAGGTAGATCAGCTGCTTGTCTCTGTGAGCTTTACCCTGTAACGAAGAAAGGAAACAACACACAGCATCGTAGTTTAATGTGCGGTTTACACATCAGAGTTAGAGTTTGAGTTTAATCATCTCAAACAGCTTCTCTATCTGCCCTAAAGAAGGCTAAGTGCTAAATTCATTAACTCGAACCAAACGAATGAAAACACGCCAACACAAAGCAGAAGTTAGCCTGTGCAGTAATACCGTGGAGCACTCAGAGCAGCATTAATGGCACGACTGAAATGGATGCAAAACACGATGGCCTTGACAACATTAAGAGCATTAGCAGTGACGGGACGAGGAGGAGCGGGATTGATTTTTAGTTAGGCCCGGTCAAAAAAACATTTTAAATGCATTAGCATCGCCGAGGCTGGACTCGTGCGCGTGTCACGTGAGCACACGAGCAGCCGCGTGTCGTAAAACTACAGTGACTGAATGTCATTTTTAAACCAGGGAGGAATTCATCTCCAAAATCTCTGATTCACAGAGAGAGAGGAGAGAGAGAGAGACGTCACAAACCTATACGTGACCTTGAGACGGTTGCCGTGGCTACAAGAGTCACACTGTCGCCGTCAGGCTGTCTATACAGCGACAGACACGAGGACCTCTCCTGCTTTATTATTTTTGCATTCGGACTTGGACTCGATCATCCACGGCTGAAGGCCGCTTCTCTCCGTGAGCAACCTGCTCTGCTTCATTTCACACACCCCGGTTCATCAGTTCATCAGGTACAGCCAGCAAACAAACTGATACAACAGTCCTGCAATTAATCCTGCAGTCATGAAGGTGACAGCCTTCGATTTAGGTGGAAACTTTAAGAGGAACTTATTTTGGAGGATGGTGGAGAGAGGTGGTTTTACACTCACTGATACAATGAGAATATTAATAAATATAAGAAACATCTGTCAGTTTAAAGGAGCACAAAGCCTGGACATGATGTTGAATTAACAACTACAACCTTCACATTACTTCAGCCAGGTGTACCTGAGAAACTGGCACGCAGATTTATCGTTCATCCAAACAAGTGCTACAAAAAGAATGCAGAACTTGTGTTTCTATACCACATATCATGTTTCGATGGCAGCTTTTTCTTTACAGGCGTGTAAAAATAAAGTATATTATGCCTTATTTCCCTGAATCACTGGATTTTGTTTAATTAGATGGCTAAAAACTTTGTCGACAGCTGCCATTTGTGCAATATTTGAGTGTTAAACAACATTTTACTGAATTAAAAACATAAAATGTGTTTGGAGGGGTCTGAACGTGGAGAACGTGAACACTACCCAGGAGAGAAGTTAAAGAAGGCCCCGCACCGCGAGTGACTGTGCAACTGCCATCAAAGCTGGCCGTGCTGTGCTGTGCATAACGATGTTAGAGACGTGTCTGCCAGAACTGAGTGGACAGCAGATGCTTGGGAGGCTGGGGCAGATGCTTGCTGTGCCGTGCGGATGTGTGAAGCATTTCTGGGGGAAGGATGTCAAGAATGCACACACACACAAGAATGCCAGAGGGGAATCACACACACACACACACACACAGAGAGAGAGGGAGGGAGGGGACGGCAGGAATGGCTCAGCCTTCTCAGGGTCTTCCACACGGCAGCCTGTCGGGCAGTTAGCAGGCTCGGGGGATGCTTCACCCTCGGCACAGCGCCTGATGTGAAACTCCACAGTAACCTAAAAACATGTAATTCCATTTTGCTGTGGCGTTTCTGCAGCTCAAGAGACGGACGCATAGTATATAAACGGATGTGTTATGACGTCGACGCTCGTGCAGCTGCCTGATATCAAATCTGATTTGATTCATTCAAGTTTTAAACGTCGACAAAGGGACGTTTTTCGGTCAGATGATAGCCGGCTGCATTAGCTGCCTTGCATCACAAAGTGTGGCATAAATAGTTATGCTATACGTGCACTCAAGGTGCCCCTGACTTGTCCTGAATTTAGTGGTGACGTGATGAGAGAAAAAGAAGCAAACGGACCGTTTGCGTTTGTCGACAAGATGTATATCGTCTCCGGCTGTGAAAGAGGTGAGGCGCAGCGTGCAGGTTTGGCTCGGCCCGTCTACGCTTTGTGCTTCTCAACAGCCGCCTCGTTAGCCGCACACAAACGAGGAGGAGCAGATGAAGCATTGCGGTCACTCTACTTTGTTCAAAGACCCGGTCCTGACAGTCCATGGCTGTGTGTTATGCAACCGTCTTACAAAATATGATGCTAGTTTTCCAAAAAGAAATGTAAGCAGGACTTAAAATAAATGACCCTGACGGACAGAAATCTTTTTTACTTTCTTCTGATGATACTTTGATTTACGACGAGTCAGCAGTGACTATTGTTCCCCGTCTGGAATTTACCTCTTAAGCTTGCCTGATATTCCAGGAATTCCCTGACCAATAGCAGCCCTGTGAAAAGGCTCCATGTGTAGGCCCTGTCAGGTCAGGCTGCCCCGTTTCCAGCTGCCCCCGCAAGAAAAAAAAAGGGTCAGTCTGACCCAGCAGGGGCCGAGCGAGCCCTCCCACACCACTCACTGTCCGCGACCGCTATCTTTCTCGGAGGACGCCATGGCCGTAGGAAAACACACGCTAACGTATCTGCTGTCCAGCTGGGACGAGCAGATGGGGAGCGACTGCACTTTTGCAGGGCGGGAAAAAAAAAAAAAAAAAGAAGGCAGCAGTTAGCCGGAGGAGGGCTGAGGGAGAGTTGTGTTATGGCCTGAAGGTCTGTTATAATCCTCCTGTGGAAAACAGCGTGTTGACATGTTGTCATCCCTCTGCGACAACTGTTGATTTAGCCTTGAAGCTAATTTAGCAACTCAAACAAAAAAACAAAACAAAACGCTGGCAGCTCTGTGGATGTAAATACGTGCACAGTGCTAAAATGTTTGGAGGTCTTACCTGTCTGATGAAGAAGTCCCCGTGGATCAGAGACACTAGGCCAAAGTTGGTGTATTTGAACACATGGTCCATCAGCCACATCATTTTTCGTACCACCTGATGGATGAAGGAGAAACAAGATGAAAAATCTGCAGCAAACCAAGCCAGCGTGATTTTGGCGATCCCCAAACGGACGCAGCCCCCCCCCCCCCTCCCAACGCCCCTCGAGCTGCTTTCCACCCTCGTGACCTGCGGCGACGCAGCTTTGGCTTACTGTCCTTTCCGTGCTAAGAGGATAAACTGGGCCAGGGATGCAGTTATTGAGGCGGATCATCATGTCATCGTGTTTGTGCCGTGTAGCTCGGCAGCTCCGGTGCAGCCCAAAACAACAACAACAACGACGATGACTGGCCCCCACCGCCACCGCCAGCTCCAGGATGGTTTGTTCAGATTCTTCGATTCTTGAAGTGAAAGTGACAAACGTGACTTTCAGGCTTGACAGATGAAGTCACTTCTCTCTCTGATGTTCTATTTTCAGATCCACTCGTGCTGCAGACGAGTAACACGAGTCGTTTCTTTCTAACGTAAAGCTGCTTAATAACAAAGTGAAGGGGCCACGTGCCGATCTGGGAAATTAAACAAGCAGCTGAGCTTCTGATCGGTCAACGCAGCCACAAAGTGACTGACACTACAGCCTGGAGTTGTACAGGCATCCCGCCGGGGGACGAGTGTGCGCTCTGCTGCCGTCTTGGGCCTCACGTCACGTGTCAAATTAACGCAGATCGTTTTCAACCTTTTCTCCGCCACACAAGGCGTTTCCGTGTTTTCCACCCTCCCTGTGAAATACTTGAAAAATGATTGGCAGCCTTCCCTGCTCAGATTACCTCAGTAATACCCAATTTTGAATGTCAATAGATCCAATTACATAAAACAGAATCTGTATTTACAAAACAAATCCAAAGTTTGGACACACCTCTACGCTAAACGCTTCAAAACAAGATAAAAAAAACATTCAATCTTTGCCACATGATTCCAGTAACAAATATAAGCTGCGTCCAAACTTCTGTGCGGGTTTCGAACTCTGCAGCCTTCGTAGGTGTACGTGTCATTTTGTGGAAATGTTTTGAGTAAACAGAGCGTGTGTGTGTGTGTGTGTGTTTGGACATGTTTTGCTCCCTTGCCTCTTGAAAATGACCGGTGTGAAAGAATGCAAAGCAGCAGCCGCTCCAATCTTTTCACATCTGTTGCCGGCTCCCTCAGAAACTCTGCCGACTTCCCGAAACTCGCGTTTTTGTAATTTGAATGCGGCAAACCTCAGCACTGCTGTGCACCGCCGCCTGTCTCGAACCGACAACGCTGAACTGAAGCACCTCGACCTTTGACGCACATCCCTAAAACAAACACTGAACTGTTGCAGCTGCATGCGATTCTACAACAGCTCCTTATTTGCAGTGATAAACACACAGACGTGCTCAGGCAGGATCCTGTTCCTCAAGAACACACACACACACACACACAGCGGCGCCCTGCAGGTTCAAACTACTGCATGTCTTTCATGCTGGCGTGACCGCCGCTCCACCTGAACTTAAACAACGAGGCGGCGCGTCTCTCTCTCCGTTCTTACCGTGCCCTTGTCTTGCAGGCACATCATGAGGGTGCACACGTCTCCCGTGGACTGGTGGTTGACGATGACCATGGCTTCTTCTTCGGAGATGGGCCGTACGTCGTCGCCCCACTCCGTTACTGCGGAGGCAACACAAACACACACACACACCGTGGTTAAACAACCTGTGCAGATCCATGTTTGTTCATGTTCACTGTCCGGTGAAGGGCTGTCGGACGGCGAAGGTGAAGCTTTGACAACATTCATCATATAATATACACTTAGACGGATGAATCTTTCTTTTTGGTGGCTGAAATATGATTTTTGTACCTCATACAACGCCAGCTGACCCTTTGACAACATCTGAAGATATTATGCCGAGTCATAAACACACACAAACAAGCTTATCTCCCAGGTTAAGGTGACAAGTTTGCTTTAAACACCGTGGAATGTAAGTTAGGTGTGGTTCATTATGTCAACATAATTAAAATAGAGTGAGGTAAGCTATCTCTGGTTACACACAC
This sequence comes from Nibea albiflora, assembly GCA_014281875.1. Lineage (NCBI taxonomy): Eukaryota > Metazoa > Chordata > Actinopteri > Sciaenidae > Nibea > Nibea albiflora. The sequence continues at coordinate 17,807,990 of CM024802.1, read as the reverse complement.
ACAGAAATCCAAATTGTCCAAGAGTGAATGTTACATCATTTATAACTGACTGGCTGTCGCTCGCTGTCGGTTTGTTTCTAAATCCTACAAGTGTCCTGACACTCCCCGACTACAAACAGGCTGCCACCCGTCAGATCTGCATATCCTCCATCAGACGGCGCGAGTTTATTTCCATGCAAACATTTACGCTCTGCCGTGGAATGAGTCTCGGGCCACCTCCAGAGACGATCACAGTCAAAGCTTCGTTTTTTTACTGTATCACGTGAATCTGTGTTGAGAGGGAGCGGCGACATTTTTGGCTGTGTGTGTGTTTTGAAATGACAAAAAGGAGAAGTGAGTTTCCTCAGCGGAGAAAGGACTTTCATTATTAACCACTCAGCCCAGAGCAGAGGAAACGGGCAAATAAAAAATAAATAAATAAAAGAGTTTGGTCTGTTTCAAATCCTCGTCTGACCGGCTGAACTTCTGACCGCACACTGTGACATTAAAAATAAGACGCAGGAGGATTATCTAAAGTTACATGTTTTCTGTTGAAGTCCGTCTTTGAAGTGACTCATTTCTGGGACTTTTACAGCTTTCTAGTAACTGCTCCTCCAGCTGAGCAGCTGGTCCTCCCAGCCAAACATACTATACACCACTTATGTCATCCCCCTATCAGCTAACCTTCTGCGATCACGTTGCCTCCCGGTCATGCCTCTTCGCACTTAAATCAGGCTTTACCTGACTCAACCAAACACGACTGACACGACTCAATGACTGTCACTCCCTCCTGATGGGCCTCTGTTTGAAACCCTTTCAGATGATCAGCTACATGATAGATCTATCCGCCTCTGCACAACTGTTGCTTGATTCAACGCGAGTACTTAGATAAAAGCGTCAGCTAAACGACTAAATGTAAATGTTCTGGCGAGTTAAACAAGCTCTCGTTTCATTATCAGTTCACCGTGTGGCACAAACGCAGGCTAAATGTCGTGGACTATCTTTCGGGGTGTAAAATATGAGCAGAATCATTCCTGCTTACTGTCAAGACGCTGCACTTATTTCTATTTTTAGGCGGCGTTAAATTATTTTTAGAAAAGAACACGGCAGGTACTCGACAAAGATTACAGTCTCGGTGTCCTCGGTTTAAAAAATCATCAGGCTCGGTGTCGACACGCAGCGTCGGCAGACTCGTTAACGCAGGAGCTCCGTGCCTGGAATAGCATGTTTGGTTTGGATGAGCAGTGCGTCTACATCCTGCTACAACGAGACGTCAGGCTGTCTATGATTCATAAATAATGCTTCCCTCCTCAGTGGAACCACGTAAGGTGAAATCGCCACAGCCAAACTCTTCAGGTCCGCAAAATGAAGACGAATTAGCGATGCGGACACCAAATCAATGATCTTGTTGTGTCAATCGAAGCTTCTGATCGCGTGTGCACGGCGAGCGTAGGGAAGCACGTTTTGGGCTTGTGATGACTGAGACGACTCTCGATGCGGCCACAACAAATACAACACGAAACAGGATGTGGAAGGGTTGTGTCATTTTGTAACCAGTCCAACGTCTGGCTCGAGATCAAGGCGTACTGGCATTGTGACACATAAAAGCATGTTGCTGACATTAAATCACACCAGAGCGCCACAAACTTCATCTGTAATTCAAGAAGGAAATGTAGCCTGATGGTAGAGAGTTACAGACACTCAATGGCAACCAGGGGTAAGCATTAGCAGGTAGCGTTACGTCCAAACTAGACCGGCCTCAAACTCCTCACAGGTGAAGGGATTAAATAAAGCCGCGGGATGTTTTATTTACAATTTGAGCAGCGTCAAAAATATCAAATAAAACACGGTCGTCTGCATTTCAGTGAACAATGACTTCAACGTCCTGCTGACAGGCCTCCCAGCCTGACACTGTGAAACCCTTCCAGGTGATCCAGAACGCGGCGGTGCGCCTCAATCAACCCTAAAGTGCACACATTACCCTGCTGCTCGCCTGCCCGGTTCTGCAGCCACCTCCTCCGATGAGCGACGCCTGGTGGGACGTCCTACCAGACGAGGGGCTTCCCTCTGTACCACTACAAAGACGCAGATCTTCAGAGAGGATCTCCTCTCCAACGCTACCAACAACTGGACATGCTGAATCTACTATTTAATGCTGCACTGACACGTCCTTCTCGCAGTGTACCTTGATTATTTCCCCGTCAGCTAAATGACTAAACTGATTTAAGCGCTACCTACTATTGTCCGCGTCTTCTGTTATTGGTGTGATACAACGTCCTGAATCAGCACTTTAAATAAACAAACGTTTACAACGTTAACGCTCGAGTTAATCAGTGTTAAATCAAAGTTCATCATATTGAATCGCCACTCTGTTCGATTTCTTTCATTCTCAGGGACTCAGTGCGTCTTAACAAAAAGCTTTCAACCAGACAATGACCAGCGTCTCTATCAGCGCCTGCAGGAGTGATCTCCAGCCGCCCTCTGCTCTCTCTTCCCTGATTTACATTGCCGGCTCCTCGACTAACCATTCACCTGCGTGCGATTGTTGACGGCAAGCTGCAACAAAAGGAGGAAACAAGGCTGTGAGGCAACAATAGCCCTCCTACGAGCTTCCTTAGCAATTTAAACGCGCTTCAGCAGCTCGGGAAGAGAGTTAAGCCGGGCTTTTGCGATTGTTGACTGGGGTGTCCCTGCCGTTCTGGGCGGGTCTGACCAGCTCCAGGTCTGTGTGATGCAAATGTTGCGTCAGCGAGGCCCTTAAAGGGTGTAAAGTGGAGCCAGCGCTTCGTCTGTGTGGGGGAGTTAACGTTAGGATTACTGGATGAACCTTTTTTTAAAGACCGAGTTTTAACATTTAATTGAGCAAGAACACGACACCAACGCAACACCACACAGGACTGACACATTTGGGCGCGCGACAAAATGTTAAACCTCATGCACTGTAGCTTCTTCTCAACTTTACTTGCGTCAGTCATGCAGAGAAAAAAGGCCTCAAAAGACCAGAATGCAATGCGGTTAATGCGTCAGCTCAGTTAAGAGGGGAACCCCTTCACCTTTTCTGCGATAAAAAATCTCATTTTCTTGCTCTTACTACTACTGCTGCTGTCTTTGTGCACGAAAAGCACCAAGGTCATGCACGCACTCTGGGAAATGAAGGGAGTCATTACACAGAAGCAGCAGCAGCAGCCTTGGTTCATTGACACATAACGTCTGCAGTGAAAAGGGAGAGCGTGTCCAGCTGAGTAGTAGTCGAGTCGAGGGGAGGGGGGAGACCATGTGGTTCCCGGCGGCGAGGAGGTCAAATGAAGGCTGAAGGTGATGGGTTCATCTCGAAAATGGACTGAGGAACACGTGGTGTGATATTAAAGTGACAAAGGATCTGTCGCAGCGGCAGACGACACAGCTGGGATGCCAAAAAAAATCAAAACAGAGCTGTGACGATACAGATTTTTCTATCGCTTCATGTTATGGCAATATTTTCTGATATCTGGGCGTCACCTGCATACACAAACAAAACATGGAGGAGAGTACGTGACACAGAACGCGCTTCTACCTCAAAACTGACCTCACTTTGCAAGAATTATTTACGCAAGACTCGTGAGGAACAGTGCCGGCGAGCGCTTGCTGTTAGAGGCTTTTACCCGCCGCGTATCACGTCGCAAAGAACCATGAAGATGGAAGGAGATCTACAAAGACCGCTCTAAGTGTGCGACGTTCCTCTCCGTGTGGTCGTTCCATTAGAATGTATTTAAATGAGATGCGACAAACTTCACAGGGACACTTTTACTGACTGAGGCAGCAGAGCTTCACAAAGCTGCAAACAACTCCAAACTGTACAGCGGCGCACCAAAGACACGAGAAGAAATGACATCGATAACAATGTCGTGTTAAGTATTGCACATGCCCGCTGAGATAAAAGATATAAATAGAGACAGACAAACATTTATTCATTGAGAAAAAGGTCTATATCGGGATATGAGCTTTGATAAGACTGTTTGTATAGTATTAACTTGATATTTTCACAATAAAAACACACGTGTGCGGTGAGTTTTTCTTCACACATCTCCTCCTGAATGACTGACTGAGCCATTTGACTCTTTTCAACACTTGCAAACGAGAAGATTCCTGAAATCAAGCTGCTAAAATCTGCTCACGGTTTCAGCGACAGATCAGGTACAGTCAGACTTTTAAAGTTAAAAACAGTGTAATTAGATCTCATTCGACGGTGCCTACAGTTACATCTAAGATCTGCTGTCACAACCTCCGGGAAGAGAAAGCACTTGAAGCAACCCGTGGAGGTTAACCCCGTCTGCACGGCTCACAGGGAGAAGAAGGCCTGACATGATGGTTTGATGACAAAAACTGCAACCTGGACTCGTTTCGCCTTGAAATTCAACCCACTGTACACAGCGCCTGCTGCTCGCTGCTCGGCATGTTCAAAATTAGATTTAGTCACGTAATGCTAATGCACAGCTTATTCATCCAGCGGTTCATTAGCAGATATCGGAGAATACAAGCCCACGGTTGCAAGCATGAACAGTAATAATTGCAAATATTTAATGCAGGAAGTTCCCTGTTGTTTATTGCTGTTTGTTGTATTGCATTACAGCCACTGATATGGAAGACTTTAATAGACCTTTGAGCTCATGGTGCACTATGATTGCTGACTGCACCTTCGTTAATGCACTTTGTAACGTCGTCTGAGCTGCGGACCGGCGACACGAGGTGCGTCCAACATCGCGTATCCTCTCCCCGAGGTTAAAGAAAGTGTTACAAAGTTGTCGGCGTGCTCCGAGGAGTAAGACTCAAGCCCCTTGTGTACAAGAATTGAGGAGAAATGACACATCTGTGACACCTGACGGGGTTGTGGGCACCCTGAAGGCAATGTCATTTCACAAGGAGCACGCCTTCGCGCTCGCGGAAGTCCCCGTTGTTGCGCGAGATGAGCGTAAATGATCTCGCAGAGATGGGTCATCTGTCAGATAGAATACATTAGGGAGATTGTCTTTGAGAGATGACACAGTTAGCACGGCAGGATGACAGCCATGCTGCAGGCGCGCCGTCTAATCCGCGATCGGTGGTCAGCTAAACGGTGTACGGCCGACCTTGCCGCCCATCTACACTTCTGTCGTCCTCTCTAGAGGAGGAGAGCGGTGTAGCATCGCACCAACTCCTTCCGTCTGCACCCGAGTCCCAAAAAGAGCTAACCACGGTACAAAGCACAATGTACATTGATAGTTAAAGCTTTCTGGTTACTGGGTCAACTGGATGAAGAGCATCGAGGTACATTAACGTTCTGTCCTGTAATCTGCCACGTTCACCCACTGTCAACCAAAATGTGGAGCTCTTTGGTGCTTCAATAAACTTCAGTTACTTCAGTGAGCTCAGAGTTTAGAAAAAGTAGCCAAGAACACAGTCTGGCAAGTCTCTCAGAATATCAATATTGGCCTTAAAACTCCAGCATTGGTCAAGTCGTAAAGATGATTTGATGCAGGCTAGACAAAGCGACAGCTGCCGTGGCTGAGAAATGAGGCCAACATCGAAGTGCCAAAAAACTGCAGTTGTTTGGTAGAGGTCGTCCGATTGTGACGGCCGGAGCCGCCACACTTTAAGCTTCACAGCGGCTTTCCTTTATCTGTGGGCTAGACCAGAGGAGAACTCCTTATTTACCAGATATGTAAAAAATGATCACAGCCAGTCTGACAGTGTAGGAACAGGTTCAATTCACTCAGTGTGGACGGCCAACAGGCTAAAGAGTACGCTACTCAGCTAAATCCAGTTATCAGTGGAGTAAATGCTTCTTATTAATTGACTTTCTTGCTCTCATTAGATACTAAAAGTTCATTTGAGCCCATTTGTTGCTCCTAAAAAGTTTGGCGTCACACGCATTAACATGAAAATATGGATTTATCACATAATGTGTTGTTCATCCACATCGAGACCCGAGGGAGTGAAGCATCAGCCTCCACTCATGCCAACGTGTTTCGGGGCTTCAGAGCAGAAGTAATGCCATCGTGCTCTCAGCTGACCCCGGCTTGACTAGACATGACATGACGGCCTGTGTGTCTTGACTTAAAATACGTTTTTCAAGCTCTGTGCACGTTAAAAGTACAAATAGTTCCCTAAATAAAACATCCATCGTGCAGAAAGACCGTTTGAACAATCATTGAACGCAGGACGGAGTTCATCCGAGGTGATATACTGTAAAGAATCATAAAGCTGTTAACGGTCTCTTTGAAGCAGGTGCAGCCGAGAATTCAGGACAGTCTGGGTTTCGTCAATCAAGACGATCTGTACACGCCCACACAGTCCAGAGAATAAGTCTCATCAGCCAAGTGACTGATAACACTTGTGTGGGTGCACCGTGGCTGCACGCAGGCTTTAACAAAACCAAGTTTGTCGGTTTCCGCTAAAGCTTCAAAGTGAAATGATCCACAATGAATTTGCTCCGGACCTGCTGACTGCGTAAAATACAGTAAATGACAGTACGGCAGTTTGTCATGTAAGACAAAGTCAACAGGTCAAACCTTTTTTGTACCAGGCTGTAAACATGTTTATTTCTGCTGTGAAGTTGGACATTTTAACATGGGGACTTATGGAGACTGACTCGCTCCTGCAGCCAGCCTCAAGTGGACGTTTGAGGAACTTGCCACGGAGGTCGTCGCTTGGTCTAAATAATGTTATATTCCTGTAAACAATGATGGTGACAGATTATAAATACGATCAAAGACTCTCAACAATATCTGGGGATCAATGTCTGCGATCTTACTGTCATCATCTCTGATCTCGTCGCAGGTCGAGCCGACCGCCCGCTCGTGGAGCATGCAATGAAATCTTAATCCCGTTGGCTTTAGCGCACCTGTTCGTGCCCACTGTTGTGTGTGTCACTCTGATCACACCTCATGCCCCGCTGCTTTTGTCAACAACGGGGCAAAAAGGGGGTCAGGTCAACTGACTGAATACTACATCACAGTAACGCCATTAAAACGCGCCGTAAGACCGCTTCCTGTGAAATGCTCAGCGACTTCCGGAGGTCACCTGTGTGACTGTCTGATCGTTTCTCATTTGACACGTGCAAACGTTCACAAAAATAATCCTGCAAAGTGGGCTAACACACCGGTGACACGGCGCTTCTGCTGAATGTTTGCGTTTGAGTCAAAGCGTGCTTGAAAGGCGGCGCATCAGCAGAACACCAAAAACAGTGCCTTGATTAAAATATCATGGAGATCTTTTTTGGAGTCGGTCCATACACCGTGGCTTCTTGATGTCACAGCATATTCCTGCTCTTGAAATGTAAGCCTCGCAGATCACACAATATAGTACTATCTGCCGTTACGGTGCCATTAGCTTATATAATGAAACGCGCTGGGAAAGGGTTTATGGCGCACTGCTTGGTAACAGCAGTATTAACACACATCGCTCTGACCTATGAGCCGAACTCCAGCAGATGTCATAACTGCAGAAGACTTCCTGACCAACATTTCTGGAACTACCACACATCAGCAAGCTGTACGAACGTGCTTAATTACTTCTCACGAGTTAACCGGCTCGCAGGGTGCCTGAACTGTCTTTCATCTGATCGAATACGGCAGCCCGTCTTTGATCAACAAGAGGAAATCAACATCTTCAGAGCTACAGTCTGATCTTGTGTCCTTTGTGCAGCTTCTTCAACACACCACTGTGTATCTAATTAGCCGCAAACATCCGCCAGTCCTCCTGTAGAGAGCCCGGCAATTACGTAAGTTTCAAGGCAAGAGTTCGAGCAACATTTAACGGCACGCGCTCGAAGAAATAACGGAGTGCGTTCACCTCTTACTTACTGATTCAAACTAAGCCCTCTGAGATTTCACTCCTAAAACCAGTGGTGGTTAATTTCCCCAACAAATCATAATGCGTCTTTGTGGCTCAGCGATTAAAAAAAAAAAAAGCACCGTTGTTCTGCTTCTCCGGTGGAGGTGATGCAACATCCTTCATTTCGGATCTGCAGTGTGTCAAGCTGTGAATGAGTATCCCCGTTTTCGCTGACACATATCAAGCATTTCTTGAGAGTGAGTGCAGACTGAACAAAATGACAGCAGGAAACCAGAATGGAGTTGCAGATTTGTCTCCGTGCGTGTCGTGAATGAAACGTACGTGCAGGAATGTTCGCGAACTTGTATTTGTTCGACTATAAGTGGCGCGGTTATGTCACGTTTGTAAGAAAGAAACAAATGTGTCGTGAGCGCGACCTTGGACGAAAAAACCCGGAGCATCTAAACTGTATGTGTTGACCACGTTTAAAGGTCATCGACATCGTGTAGGAAACTGGAGGTCACGCTGCCTTGTGGGGCTAAAGTAAGAGGGGTTGATCGACCCGTTCCCATGCGTGGGGCCCCTGAACGCTGACCCCGCCACCAAAACTGTTTATCTAGTGCTACATTTACATCACCACGTCTCTTTTTTATAATTTTGTAACGTGGCCAATAACTGACAGCAGTCATCCTTCTGAGCTGACCCATATGTGCCAAGCAACAATACTAAAGATTTAACACTTGGCATGCTCGTGCCGAAGTACACAAATAAAATGGAGGGTAGTCCAAAGTTCAGCCATCTTTGTTTTTATGTCTGTCACGTGAATTCAGCTGCATTGAAGTGCCGTTTAACATGATTACGTGGCCCTGTGGATACGCTGTCACATGACTACTCGAGCTGAAGTCACTTTTGCTCAAATCTGGTTTGTGTCAGGATAAGCAGCACATATGGAAGAGACCACAGAAGTAGTTTCATACTATATAATGAAATCAGATGTGTCACGTGTGTTTAACTACGGTATCTACAGGTGTATAAACTTCATATAAGAAGCGTCAGACTACGATTACAGTGGACGCTACGTCTGATTTAAACTCATGACGCGGCCGCACGGTATGCCGCTTCCAAACTTCAGTCAAGGTGTGTGACACACATTGCTTGACGCGAGGCCAGGTGTTCTATAGGCTGAAAGCTTTGCATTATTAATCAGCGCGCTGTGTTGCTCCCCGTGTTCACCACTTAGCAGTTTGTAAGCATTTTGCTCGCAGCTTTGTGCAACTAAACACCGCTGACTGTCGGAATCCCTTCAAGACATTCAACCATGCGGTCTGAGAGGAGTCGACAAACACTCATACCTCCCGCTGTTCTGCTAACGTGTGTGTCGAACGTGTGTGTTGGCTGCAACAACTCCTGTTCGTTTGAGAGCTCAAAGTGCAATCACCTGTTACTGACTTTTCTCGCCTCCTGCATGAGACCGTGGAGGCCTTAAACGGCTCCTCCAGCTACAGACTGCTGCTCCTACCACGGTAAGAAGGAGCTCTACCACAGGTCCGTCATTCCAACAGCTGTCAGACTCTCTAAACACCAGCACGACTTCGCGACTCTCTTATTTACTCACTTCCATCTCGTGCATACGAGCTGCTGTGACAGGTGAAGCCTATCTTGGTGTGTTTGTACAGTCAGATGAACACACTGGCGTCCATCTTCACACACAGGTCAGTAGATAACAGTCAGGGTGCAACTAGCCTCTTGAATATTTACGTTGGAGTCACACAGAGGTCCAAAAGCTCAGAAAGTAGGCCAACAAAGCTTACTGCTGCACTTCTCTAACCATCGGGGCGGGAAAATGTCCTACAATTAATAAAATTGTAACGTTTACACACATTGTATACACTAAGAAAAGCCTTTAGGGCTCTTCCAGCACTGTCAGATGCACTTTCAGTAGAGGACGCTCATCTCTGTGACTTTAAAGCAAATAAATGAAGCACAAACTGGGACTAAAGAGAACTTTGCACACTTCCACCCATCAGGAAACAGTTCCCCGCCGAGCTCGGCATGCAACTCTGCGTGGGGAAAAAAATGTGAGTGACAAATCTTACCTGTGTAACCTGCGATCCAGCCCCACGAAGACACCATGGCCAGCAACCATTTGAACATGACTCCCTCAACGTGCCAGAAAGCAGAGCTGTCCCATATTCTCAGCGGCTGCAGGAGCAGCAGGTACAGGCAGTAGGATGGGATGGCTACACAGTTGTTGATGAACATGAAAACAAAACGGAGCACAGCCTTGAGCAGAACCCAGCCCAGTTTGCCGGCCCCGTCCAAGAGCTGTGCCATCCTGATACACACCGTCTGCAGACAAGGCGAGAGACAGAGACAAGAGCAGCACAGTTAGCACACCTCGGCTCGGCTCGGCTTTGTTTGACCAAAAGATAAGACGAGTCATGTGTGCACACACATCATTATCCTTCTAGTAAACAAACGGATGTGCGCTGAGTGGGGACACAAACCTACACAAAAAAAACAACCCGGTTACAGCGTGCACACTCCGGAAACAAGAGGAGTGGGTTTGCCGCTAACCGCTTGCAAGGGTGAGGCTGGTTTGAAACGTTAAAAAACGCTATTGTCTGACAGTTATTCAGCTCAAATGTGGGTATTTATTAACCGTGACTATCGTGCTATGTAGCTGCCTTGGCCTCGACATTAATACGTGCTAAGACAGGACCATAAAAGGACCAGTGGTCGAGCACTTCCAAGGCGTGCTAACCGACTAGCAGCGGCAGGCTGAGTTAGCATAACGGGGAGCAGATAAGATATGTGTCGGGCATGACAGCCGGCGGCTAAAATTATTACGTTTTTAAATATAAAATAAGGTAGCTAGTGAGCTTGGGTCTTTAATGAAACAATGCCATACGTTAACTCGTTGAGACGGTGGGTGTCTGCCTGGTGCAAAGCGCAAATATCCGTGTGCCTCATCCAGAATATAGTCCCCGACCCTGCCCGCCTTCCTTCCCCCAGTGAAAGTGCGTTAGCACCGGGTTAACTCACCCCAATTAATGTCGCTGAAGCATCCAAAAGGACGGCCCAGAAGATGTTAGCTAATTGTCGGGAGCGAGATATAAAATTGTGTCACGTGTAGCTGAACCTCTCTCCCTCTCAGTGTGTGTGTGTGTGTGTGTCTCTCCACCCCCCCACCGAGAAAAAAAACGGTTAAGTTAGCATTTTAATGCTAGTTGACACACGGTCACGGTGTCTTATCAAATCCTCCGGGGACGGTGCTGGAAGCGTCCGATAATGTTACGACAAACCCGGCGCGAGAAAACGGCAGTTGCACCCATTTAGCTTAACGTTATCCAAGGAGGAGGAGGGGGAGGGAGGGCTGGCTGCTCGGTAAATCCCGGTCCGTCGCTGCTGCTGGCGGTGCTGGCGGCGGTGTTGGTGTTGGTAGTAGTGGTGGTGGTGGTGCTAGCTAGCAGGCAAGCAACTCCACTTGAGCGTCGCTGGCTCCATCTCAGTCAGAGACGCCGGGATAATTCCACTGATGCACCATCATCATCGTCAAGTTTAGCTAAGCTACTGCCGAGCTCCCCATTTAGCGAATATTAGGACGAGAGAGGCGGTTCGAGGCCCGGGCCCGGAGGACTAACCGCCGCCGGTTAAAGACAAGACGACACCCTCAGACCGTGTGAACCACAGCGGGCACGGCGACGACGATGAACGGTGATTTTTTTGTGTGTGTGTGTGTTTTGTTTCTATGCTGGCAGGACCCGTTATCTTCCTCCAGACCGGATTCACCCCGCCAACCGTCAACACACACAAAAGATCAAAAGAGTGAGACCGGAAGCGACTCCTTCGGGACCTTCAAAATAAAAGATTCAGTCGTCAGACAGGCACATTCCCACACACAAAATAAAATAACTAAATTAAAAATGTGTTATTTCTTTACAAATTCATGCTAATCGGATAAATATTGTTGTAGAGAAAACAATTAACATCTATCTCCACTTCTGTATTCAGTGTACAAATGTTTATTTTTACCTGTGCATAATTTTTATGTTTACCTGTTGGATTCATTTTATAAAAACTAAGAGCGAGTTGTAACCGACTCAAATTCCTTGTGCCTGGCTAATTAAAGTGATTCTGATTCAGATTTATTGCTTTATTGCACACAGTACAAGTACTGAGATAAAAACAAAATGCAGTTTAGCGTCTAACCAAAAGTGAAGTGCAGAGCAGTGTACATACTACTTACTATTTAAAAAGTAAAAATATATGAATTTATAGTAACACTGAAGCAGAAGCAGAAATATGCTGTTCCCTCACCTTCCTAGTGTAAAGGACAAACAACACTTAAAAGGATCCGACTAGAGTCAGTATTTAGTTTGTCTGCTCTGGGCTACTGTAGAAATATGATATTTCAACATGGCGGCCTCCACTAAAGAGGACCCACTCCCACTGTGGATATAAAAAGATTCTTATTTCCAGGTGATTATACATGCATGAAAACATAGCTATGGATATTACATTCCACGTATGGTTTATTTTGAAGATAAAGGCCTCAAATCTTATGTTATCTTATGCACTGCCACTTTAATTGATATTTATTCGTGCTGACTCCCTTAAAAAAATGCATTTAACATAATTAGCGCTTTGAAATTGACATGTGTTCATGTTTGGAGGCACAAATAAGAAAAAGGAACAGATTGGTAATCTGAGGTCAGCTGAATAGAAGAATAACAAATGTGCCCGATGCTTTTATTTTGAAAACACCACAATGACGGTGAATGATCAGTCTGAAGAAAGTCATCCTTCTATTTACATTTTTCTGTGAAAGTATATATTTAAATTGATTTAAGGTACATATAGCCAGTAAAAAAATATTTTATTTTGAAAACCAGGTGCGGAACGTCCTGTTTTGTTGCTCCTCGCTTGACGCTCTCGTGCTTACCTGACGCCAGATTGGAGCTCGTGAAGTGCGCAGCCTCCCTTTGATGTTAAGTGCTGATCGCGTGAACAAGAAACTGCCCCCCCCCACACACACAAATGTTGTGACTTCACCTTAAATCATAACCTGGATCATCTACATCCGGTCTGCAAGCTTTTATCTGATTACATCATCAGTGTGTGTGTCACCTTAAAAACAAGAAGAGGGATGCATTTGCATCATTATTAAAACATGTTAGAGATCATTTAGAGCTGGAGTGTCATCAGTGTTGTGCAGAATAGACACATGTATGATAAATAATATTGTGATTTTGGGTGAGGTGATATTCAGTGTCACACTGTAGGAGTTAACACATTAAATATCTATTTTAAAAGTCTAAATTTAACACTGTGATTCAGACAGTCTGGGAGATTCTGTGTGCTCTCCAGACAGACAATGATGTCCAGTTAATCATGACTGTGGTCTGCCCCCTCATGGCCCTTTATGTTATTACACTTGATAGTAGTAAAGATGACAGTAAATTCAAGGACATTCAGTAGTAAAAGGCCCTGGAGGTTACTGCATGAAATACTATGAGATGAGGAATATCGACAAAAAGTAAAAGTAATTTTCTGGTGGCTGCCCTTGTGGCATATTTTGGAAAGAAACACACCAAATGTGCAGCATTAAAATTAAATCTGGCTTTTTAATCATCGAAAAAATAATATGTACAAAAACTGTAACAACAAAGAGCATCGAGAGAGGACGCCGGCTAGAAGCGAGAGTACGCTCCTCTCTGCGGAGCGGGCTGAGCCGCGTTCTGCTGCAGCTGATGACGGAGCTGCTGGGAGTACGGATCCTCCAGGGATTTGACAGACACCGTCGTCTTGGGCCCGGTCTTCCACTCGATGCCGCTCTCGTCCACCACGGAGGCCTCCACGGTGACCGTGTGAGTGCCCAGGATGGAGAAATTCAGCAGGAACTGGGTGCTGAAGTAGTCGTTGTGGGGCTCTACCCGCTGCTCGATCTCGTTAGTTTTAGTGTCAAGCGGAATCTAAAAAGTGGAAAAACAAGACAAATGTGGAGGCGCTGTCATCAATCGAGCAGCAGGTTCACTGAAAAACACTGAAAAATCACTGAAGAACTAGCGCCACCTGTGGATAGATACCTTGAAGTCGGGTCCTGTCTTGCTCTGGAGGACTGAAGTGACATTGAGACAAACAGACTGGATCTTCCTGAAGAGCCCTGGAGTCGAACCATGCTGCACCACCCCCTCCACCTTCAGGGTCAGCTGCTGACTGTTCTGCACTGGGATCGGCTCACTTGGAGTTCGTGGGGAGGGAGAGAGGGCAAGCTGGGGAACAAAAATACACATGGGTGAGCCTGAAGAGAGCTGAACAAAGAATGTCTACTGTTACTGTACGTCCTCCTGCTGTACCTTAATGCTTGTTGACTGCAGCTTTTGGAAGAAATACCTCTGGAAGGACAGCGGGACCTTCAGCAAAGCTATGACGGCATCACAGAGACAACCGGTATGCTGCAAGACAGGAACATGTTTACATTATTAACAGCTCAGCTTTTTATCATTTTTCTCTATTTAACTGTGCAGTCAGACAGAATCAGGCGCTGCTGGCGGCGTGTCTGTTTGTGCCAAATGAAACAATCACGGAATAACTTTTTAGTTAGTTTAAGCGGCTTTACTGATGCGGGCGCTCGCTCACTCTCATTCAATGTCTACGTCTCTCAACCAAACTGCTCGCTCTCTGCAGGGTTTGTGCAGGAATCCTGAGGTTAAAACTGCTCGTGGGTCCATCCATTGCACTGAGCGTGCTAAAATCTTTATGTTTTGTCGTCATTCATTGATCTAACTACATACAACACTCTCGGTCGACTGCACGACTGTCTATGTAATAAATTCTGGTAAAAAATAATACCTTGTAATCAGGTATTTAATATTTTTTAAGGGCCTTAATTTTTTTTTTACTTTTAACACCCTGCTGACACCCTGTACCTCTCTCTCAAACAATCAAATCAAAACCAAACTTCTTCGTGTCTCTAGTGAGTCAGACTCTTCAGAAGCTGAGTACATGAAACAAACAAAGCCAGAACACAACAGGCAGAGTATCCGAGTTTAGTCCATGACGTCCACGGCGGCTGTAGCGTGACGTCGAGCTATGCTAAGTTGGATCCGACTGCAGGTCGCTGCGTTTTTTTTGGCAGGCACGCCTGCAGCACTGCAGCCAGAACGCATTATCCCCACTCAAAAGAGTTTTCAAATCTGCAATCAAAACCAACACCAAACACCGCAAGGTATTCTGTGATAATCTCACCAGGCATGAGACTGGAGGGTGTTTCTTGGTAAGGCCCTCTGCTTCCTCCAACACATGACTGAAGACCGACATCATCCGTCGCTCATATTCGCTCTCAGTCTGGACCGACCCCACGGTGCCGTACTCCTGAAAACTAGATTAAAGTGACAGAGAGAGAGACAGACAGACAATCTGTTACAATCAAACGTCTGCCAGGAAAATGCCTTCAGGGGAGCGTGTGTGTGTGTGTGTGTGTGTGTGTGTGTTATGGCAAAGCACTTTCAATAGGGAACACTCACGTACATGTTACAGTGAAAAAACCTATTTATTAAATGAATTACGGTGCATTTATTTTCATTACGGCGTCATCTACGACTAACGTGCAGCTGATATAAAAGCTTCATCCATTCATTGTGCTGGAGTAGAGCGTGATTACATTCCTTGACAAGCTCAATGTGATTTACAAAAAAGGTACAGGTCATTTACTTCCACAAATAATAACACACATCTGTTCCACCTCTCACCTGGCCGCCTGTGGGTCCAGTATCAGCGCTTCTATTACATGGGACACGAGCAGACAGCTCTGTTGTTGTCTGAGCGGGTGGTTAAAGAGAAATTACATCAGAGAAGACGTCACAGTGAGGCTGGAGAGAGAGACTAAAGGCGGGTTTAAGGATACAGCTCCACATTGCGAAGGGTGGCGTAGTCGGCGTCAAACGACGACTGGTGCAAGTCGGCGTAGCGAGCTGCGAGGCTTCTGAACTCGTCCATGCAGACCTTCATCTGGAACAAAGAAGAGGAGGAGCGGCTTGATGATTAACTACAGTTGCAGCTCATTTAATATTCTTGAACACACAAATCCATAAAAGTCTAAGCAGGCCCGTTTTTTTCCTCAACGACGTGGTGCTGCAGCTACACGGCCCTGCTCCACCTACCACGGCAATCAGTGCCTCACCTGCATGGCGATGCGGCCGCACCGCTGCAGATCGTTGCCCGAGGTCAGGGCGATGGTGGTGGCGATGGCAGGAGGTGGGCTGGTTTTCAAGCTGTTGCAGGTACAGATGAGCTGCGACAGGGCTTGCAAGGTGTCGATTCGCAGCTTAATGAACTCGCACTGGAATGTAAGCGGGCTTAGGGGAGTGCTGGCAGCCTGGAGAGAGGAAATTAACCAGATGACGGCACGTAAACACCACGGTTAAACAGCGACACAGGTCTTGTTAAGTTGGCCTAACAAGAAGCAGTCAGGTATTACGTGAACTAATCCACTAACAATTTTAGAGGCTGTGAAATCAGCCTCGGTGGCAAGGCTCCAGACGGAGAGCTGCCGATAGCTTTCAGCGCCCGTCACTCATGAAGTAACAGGAGGAGTGGCGTTAATGTTGTTCGACAGGCGAGATGCCCCGGCGGTGAACTGACTGTGAGGGAAGCGATGCCCTTTTGGTAGGAGCGCAGGGCCTCGGCGATGGCGGTCATGGCTCCGCTGTAGTCGCCGTCCTCCACGTGGCTCAGGCACTGCTCCGCCTGGGAGAACTCTTTCAGGCTGTTCAGCCAGAAGTAGAAGTGCTCCGATGCCACGCGGGTCCGCAGACTCTGGTACAGCTCGCTGGAGAACTCGTGGCACCCCTGCGGATTAATAGATAATATTTCAGCGTTGTGACGCGGGAGGGCCGAGTCAAGGACGACTGGACGTGCTTGAGATTCTTGACGTTTTGCCTCCCATTCATAAATAGATGCTATGCCCTATGTGCGTCTTTACCAGCTCAAGAGCTGCACCATTTTAGAGCCCAGGTCTGCCTGAGTGTAGATACAACACCTGCCACTAGACCACTGATATCTTTTGGGCACCCTGATAATGTGAACAAGCGGATGCTGGGTGGTATTTCTGCCCGAGCGGACGACATTACCATGCGCGAGGCTTGTCGTGCGATGCGGTACACCGTCCAGCCGTTGGCGACGTTCTCCAGCTG
Organism: Nibea albiflora; assembly: GCA_014281875.1. Classification (NCBI taxonomy): domain Eukaryota; kingdom Metazoa; phylum Chordata; class Actinopteri; family Sciaenidae; genus Nibea; species Nibea albiflora. The sequence goes on along the minus strand of CM024802.1, from coordinate 17,791,023 downwards.
CTGCTTGATGACAGTTTTCACCTCGGCCGACAGAGACGACTGGCTGGCAACGAAAATCACTGTTGCCAAGGAAACCTGCAGCGATCACAGCGGGGGAGACGAGTGTTAAAATCCAAAATAGGAGATATGGAAGGGCACAAAGACATGCATGAGAACGAGGAAGGAATTTTTTAAACTGCTGCCTTGATGCTGAGGTGGATTAGCAGCAATAAAAAGAAGCTCCATTTCTAATGTGTAAGTTGAGCACAGATATAACACAATCACTGCTTAACGGTCATATAGATGCTGCTGCCAGCGTGTGCTTAAAGCATCAAATCTACATCTAAAGTGTTGTGAGAGCTTTAATCTCCTGTGCAAACAGCAGCGGCTGCTCTGACTCATGCGCCACCTCTCACCAGAAGCTCTTGCTGCTTGTCGGTGGAGGACTGACTGGCCACTCTGTAGAGGTCCACCAGATCCCCCAGCATGCCGTCGCCCAACACCGGCAGGTGGGTGGCGATGGCCGCCAGAGCGTGGCACATGAGAACGCGAGAGGAGTCGCAGGACAAGTGGAGCTGGCCCAGCAGGAACTCCACGGCCGATTGGCTGAGGTGGGGTCGGCTTTTCAGCAGCTTGACCAATGAGGTGAGGGCGGTCTGGGGTTGACACAGAAAGGGGAAGCAGAGGGATGAGTGTTACTGAGTTATAATGCAGATGAGGGTCGGTTGATGGGAAACAATCCACTTAACTACACTGCTCCCAAAATAACCAAGAAGGGAACTTATAAAGAATATATAAACAAGGTTACAAATCTGAGCAGCTGAATATTAAAACATCCTTCCAGTCTTCGCTCATGATGTTGTCTTACTTTGAGTGTGGCCTGTGCACTGGGGCTGTTGTCCTGACTGCAAAGCATCAGGAGAGACTCCACTCCCAAAACTGTGTCCTGCTCCAGCTGCACTATATCTGAGGAGGAGAAACACACACAGCAGCATTTAACCCGGAGGAGCGGATGAAAGGAACTGGCACCAGAAGAGTCTCTCTACTCTGTCCATCACTTGCTGTGACTAACCTTTTTCTGGACAGGAAATGGCGATGTTGGAAAGCACTATGATCCCGTGAGCGGCCACAGCCAGGTTGCTGTGGTAACAGCATTCTTGTGCCAGTTTAACCAGGTCAGTGAGCCGGAGGGGAACTGAAGAGGTACCTGAGGAGGATGTTTGAGAGGAATACAGATCAGCCCGAGGTTGTTTCCTTCTGCACAGTACAAGTAACACAGAATCCTGTAATTAAAGCCCGGTAAAGATCAGACGACACAATGAACACAACCTGTCATATTACTAAAGTACTGCTTGATTGCAATTGTTCCAGAGAGGGTGGAGAGGACAGCCAACATTCCCAGCTTCAAACTGTTGTACGGGCTGGTCAAGGCGCACTCGCACAGCGTCTGCAGAGATTTTAAATAAAATAATAATAATATTTAAGTTACCTACAGATTTTAATCAAGCGACATAAAAACATCCCTCCTGTGTCACCAAACTCTACCTGAGTGTTCTCTCTGGTCCAAAGGTGTGGAGCCTTTTTAGCCAGGAGCTTCAGGTCATTAATCGCAAGTCTCTTCACGGCTTTCCTCGGGTCATCTTTCAGGTACTGGAGGAGAAGCTGCAGCTGTAGCAATGAAATAAAAAAATAAAAAAATCAGTAATTTAAAGTTTAATGTGCAAATCCTAAAAACAGCAACAGGAGTATGTCATTAACAGCCAGTTGCAGACATACAAAAACTGTATTTCTATTGCATTCACACAGTAAGTAGTCTGTGTGTGTGTGTGATGCACTCAGCACAAAATTCACATCCTCTGCTCAAACGGGGCAGCTGTTTTTTTAGTACACACACGGAAATTGTTCATTTCCTGTTACGCAGTTTATTTCCCCAAAGACAGAATAACTCAAGCGGAGCGGAGCAGTAAATACGGGCATTAAACTCTTATCAGAGTACATTTGCATGAAGTAACTTTAATAATATAAAAAACATAAAACCTGAAAATATGAAGTGTCATGATTTTACAGCTGTACCTGCTTCGGAATATCGATGAGGGAGGAGGCAGCCAGCTGGGTGAAGGTGTGCAGGGTGACGATGACCATGGGGGTGGAGGGGTAAGAGTTGACCAGGTGCTGCAGAAGCTCTCTGCTGCTGGAGGCCAAGCTGGCCTCGTGGTGCATGTGCTGCAGCATGGGGATCAACTTCAGCTTCAGCTCCACGGGAGTGTCTAAACCTGGAGTTCAGAAGTGTGTGTGGAAGAGAGACGGGATGAGCAAACAAACACACAGCTGCTGAACAGAAAGCATCAGAACAGAAATAACTCAGTACCAAGCGGTGTTAAAACATCTGCTGTCAAACGATACCTGCATTCGATCCCACATCTAAAAGAAATTATTATTTTTTGTGGGGGTTTTTTTTCCTCGCAGCCAAGTATTCTTTGATTGATCTACAAGCTGTGGAGTTGAAGGAGTTGGCAGTTCAGCGTGCTGAGATTCCACCAAAAGGTTCTTAAGTGTGGCTAAGCTACACACTCCTGATACAAATAAATTCACAAAGTGTGGAAGAAATATTTGGGGAAAAACTGGCACAGCGGCTGCACCGTGTTCACCGGGCCAATGGCTTCTTTGACACCAGGTATCAAATGAAGCGCTCTATTAGTATTAGTGGCACTTTGATGATACAGGTTTCAAATATCTAGAAATGAAACCCACCATGAGGTGTAAATGATTTGTGGAGTACAATCATAAAGACAGACTGTCATTGTTTTTATTTCAGGCTTGGATAGTTACTAAATAAATGATCTTTTTAGCGTTTACCTTGAATCATCTCACTGACTTTGTTGCAAATCCCAGCAGCAAAGTCCCTGAAAAGGAAAGAAAACACACACATAAAACACAATCCAGACGTCACCATATATACACGCGCACGACATCTCAGGTGAAGCGTCAGCCTTCCTCACTTCGACTGTGCCGAGAAGCTCGCAGCAGCAAATATGGCGGCCTCCACTTCTACGTTGTCATGAGAGTCCAGACTTTGACGGATACTGTGGTGAGCATTCTTCCTCTCCGGGATGATGGAGGCCAAACTACCGAGCATCCTAAGTAGAAGGAACAACAGGAATATAGGATAGCTAGATTAAATAAATCTGTGTATTGTAACGTTAAATGTTTGTGCATGACACACGATCACCTCAGAGTGATGGCTCTGGCCACAGGGTCATTGCTATGGATGACTGAAAACACCCTTTTGACGAACTCGTCCACGTTGAGGATCTTTTCCAGATGTTTCTCGCTCTGCTGAGTAACTTTCAGCACACAGAGACGCAGGAAGTTGTTCCTGAAATCAGAGAGACAAACTTTTATAAACAAAGAACCTATCTATCTATCTATCTATCTATGGGCTGTTAATCTTGTGTCTAAGTGTACGTGATAAACTGACAACTGTATGTATGATAGATGTAAATTATCAGCATAATTAAGAATGGAAATCGTTAATATGTTGATATTCTGTCAGTGGGGTGAACTGTGGAGCTCTGACGCATCCTCACCCGAGTCTGAAGATGTCTGCTAGCTTCAGGAAGGCGGAGTTGATGAGGATGGGGAACGGATACTTCTGGAAGAGTTTGGGGAAGAGCACCACAGCCTCACACTGCTCTCCCAGCTTCCCCGACCGCAGCCCTGCAGAGAGAGGTCACAGCAAAGCGGTGAGGAGGTCTGATACGGTCGGTAACACTACATGCTAAGACATTAGCAGGCGAGCTAACGCACCTTTGTCCAGCTCCATGAGAGCGGAGTTAGCGTCCAGCTCCTGTTCGCCATAGCAGGCCTCTGACAGGAAGGAACGAGCGGTGGAAAGCGACATTACTGTTCAGTTTGATTTACTTTGGGCATAAAACAGGCCTGACAGCAGCCACGAGCTGTTAGCATTTCATTGTACAAGCGGCGGACTCAAGACACTCCAAACCGGAAGCTGAAAAACAGTACATCCGGTTTACAGACTCGGTTTTCACAATAAAAGGCTCATAACTTGTTGCACTTTGAAGCTTCATTCTTTACCATTTTCTTCATAGATAGATAGATAGATAGATAGATAGATAGATAGATAGATAGATAGATAGATAGATAGATAGATAGATAGATAGATAGATATTATAAAAAAATATATATAAATAAATATAAAAACAGAGTGGGACAAGGACGCTTAAAACACACAAGATAAATAGGTAGATGGTAATAGATGATGATAATACGGTAGTGTGATTGTTAATACCTTCATATAACAACAACAACAACAATAATACGAATAATAATAATATATAATAATAATAATAATAAATCGAATTGTTATTATTATTAATATTATATATTATTATTGTGAAGGTGTCATGGATTGTGACAACATTTCTAACTGGCAAAAACGTCAGATCAGTTCAGTTTTTTCAGGGTAGTTTATTTTGAAAGGACGCGTATTTGCGGCACAAAGAAACCGGATGTGGAGTCGGCGCTTGTGCGGAAGTGGCTGTGGTCTCGACCAATGGGATCGTGTAACGCAAGTTTAGCGGGTGATTCGGTGCGGCGTTCAGACGATCTGTTCGCGGGAAAGAAAAGAAGAAGCAGCCGCCGCCGCACGGGCTACAGATCTGATAAAATACGCTTAGATACTCATAAAGAATATTCCAGATCGTGTCGTACAGAGTGTCGGGATGCTTTTCCGCTCTATTGTTGACAGAGGAGTGGGCAGACGGAGGCAGACCGGTGAGAAAATCGGTGTTTTGGGGGAGATTTGGGGTCTTTTCGGTTACCGGATGTGCTTTTCGGGGTTATTGTGCTATCGACAAAGCTAGTGGCAAACTTCAGCGAGCTCAACATCGACGGAAATATCACCAAACATTTGTTTTTTTTTCTGTTTAAACAACCGACATGCACAGTTTACAGGTGGATCTGGTCGCAAGACATTTCTGTTGCCATGGCAGTTTAACTTAACGTTCCGAATTAGTTCTGTGAACGTTATCTTAATGTTTTTTTTTACGTAACGTGGCGTGTTCTTCCACTTCACTTAAAAATAAGTAAATAATAAATAAATATTTGGTCCAACTCGTCATAAAGAAGGATTCAGGACTGACTGAGGTGTGGCTGAAGTCATTATCGTCATATTAATGTTTTAAAATGTATATTTAATAAGAAAACTTTGACTATTTTGGCGAAATTATAATGTCTTCTCCTATTATTGTGCATTATATATATATATATATATATATATATATATATATATATATATTTCAGTGTGTAACACTGAAGGAGATCTATTGACAGATGTTCACATTAGTGCGTAGGGTCCGCTTCCACGGAGCCTGCCATGTTTCTACAGCAGCCCGGAGGGGACAAACCAAACACTGACTCTGCACGTGACCTTTTGTGTTTGTTTTAACAAGCTTTTAATGAGAGTAATTAACATCACATGGTAGGGCTGCAATAATGAACTATTTCATTGATCTGCAACTATTTCGCATCCTAACTGTATTTGATTTCTTTAGCTTATTTTTCACGCCTCCGCTGTTGGTGCAGCTAGTGTTCTTATTGCTGAGCGACCCGTTTTTCTCGTCCAACGCTTTCATTGCGCCGTTGACCCTGTGCTAATCTGCATGAGACAAATAAACCTGAAGCTCATTATCTTTGAGTTCTTGACACAACAAGGCTTTTTGAACCTGACCTGATTCTGATCTGAGGATGTCGACGGAAACCAACATTTTCCACCAAACAAAAGTCTTTTGATTCAGTGTCTGACTTTGCTTTCCTCTCTGTTCTCCCCAGCCCGTCCGGCAGATCCCTACCCTCTCAGCTCTCTGCTGGAAGGCTACCAGTGTGCCCGACATGACGAACACATCTCCTACGGCAACCTGGGGGACTCCGTGCCGCCGTTCGGATTGGCTTTCTCTTCAGGTAACCCATCTTTTTACAGCATATATGATACATGATCATCAGATGATGCACAACACAGACAGGGCCTGTTATCCATCTAAACTGGCGTGTCTTCTCTTCTCAGCCGGGCACTTGCAGCATGTCCTTGCAGCGGCAAACGAAGAGGGCATTGTTCGGATCTACAACACAGAGAGCCGCGAAAAGCCACTTCTTAAAGGTATGTGTAGGAGAGAAAGACTGTTTTTCACAATAGTTCTGTCTGTTATCAGGATGTATTGGTTGCTAACGGTGTGTGCATGTTCGCAGAGTGGCTGGCTCATGAGAATGCGGTCTTTGACATAGCCTGGGTACCGGGTGAGCCTCACATAGTAAGTAACATCTTCTAAATACTTTATATACAGACTCACTACTATATTAATCTAACATTTGCTCCATGCACAGACATTTCTACTCACACTTTATGTTGCTGGTGCATTTAAAGCTCTGTGCAAACTCATTTTCTTACTAATGAATGTCATTATTATTCATCCTCAGGTGACCGCAGCCGGTGATCAGATGGCCAGGCTGTGGGATGTGAAGTCGGGGGAGATGTTGGGCAGCTTCAAGGGTCACCTCTGCAGCCTCAAGTCTGTCGCATTCACGCCGCAGGAGAAAGGTATGCTGTGTACTGAACAAATACCATACTGCGAAACAGCCTGTTCACACACACACACACCCTCACCTGTATTAACCACTAATAGTTCCACCAGGAAGGGGGGGAAATATCAGGTTTCTCATGTAAATAAGTGAATGCATGCTGAGGTGAAATCTTTATTTTAGTATCTTTTGTGTTCGGTGTGTCACATTATTGATGTTTTGCCTTCTTTCAAACAGCCGTCTTCTGTACTGGAGCCAGAGATGGAAATATTATGGTATGGGACACCAGGTGCAGCAAAAAAGGTATCGATTAGATATTTTTATATAGGTGTGGTGTCATATTTAGTGTTTTATCAGACCCAATGATTTCAGAGATGTTTATTTTGTGTTCTTGTGTTTGTCTTCTTCTCAGATGGATTCTATCGTCAGGTGAAACAGATCAGCGGCGCCCACAACAAAGCAGAAACGAACCCCCCGACCAAAACAAAGAGGAGGCGGGGCAGCACGCGCGGCATGGCTCCCAGTGTGGTGAGTTTCTGCAGCAGCTCCCCTCCTTTAATGAAAGTCTCGCTGCGCATAAGAAAGAAAGCTCATCTTTGAGTGCTTTGTCTGTCTTGCAGGACACCCAGCAGAGCGTCACAGTGGTTTTGTTTCAGGATCAGCACACCCTCATCTCTTCCGGCGCTGTCGACGGGTAAGAAAGCGCCGATACTTTGTTCTGATGTTGGACAAGCCGGTGTAGAGAGGCTTTAACGTTTCTGTTTTATTCGTCTTAACCAGAGTGATCAAGATGTGGGATCTGAGGAAGAACTACACCGCACACCACCACGATCCCGTCCCGCTGCAGACGTACCCGTACCCGGGCTCTTGCATGCGCATGCGACTGGGTTAGTGTCGCACAATGCTGAGCGTCGTGTTCACCCGAAATATGCAAACGACCGGCGTGAGCTGACTGTTGCTTTGCATGTGTTGCAGGTTATTCCGGACTGGTTCTCGACTCCAGCCGATCTAATGTCATCTGTAACTGCACCGATGATAATATCTACATGTTCAATGTCAGCGGAATAAAAACGACCCCAGGTAAAGACTCTGGTTATAATGTGGCATGAAATATTAGCATGTCAAGTTCAATGTAGTTTGAAAAAGTACGACAAGTACTTAAGTAATCAAACATGAGGCCACGGCACTGGATGCATGATCTATAATAATTATGTGATACAGTGATTAGTTTATTGATTAGTAGGGACGGTGGTTGCTCAGTCTGTAGGGACCAAAGTATGGAGGGTGTACTGGACTGATAGCTGGAGAGGTGTCGGTGCATCTCCTGGACACTGCCGAGGTGCCCTTGAGTAAAGCAGAGAAAGCTAAAGGTGCTGGCTAAAAAGTAGCAAACATCCATGAGAATCCAGGAACAACAGGACTCACTAAAAGTCAAAGTCACCAGCTGTTAGGACCCCGGGGAAGTAAAATGATTGGATGATTTTTTTTTAAACTCTTGTGTTTGGTTGGGCACCATGAAGGGACAAAATTCAGTTGTCGTCATGACAAGACTCTTGTTGCAGAGGTGCAGGACTTCTGATCCACAACAACATATTTTGCCTCAGTAGATGTTTTCCAGCTCATGAGTGATTCATTGCCGCTGCACATCACTAGGTGGAGCTGCAAACTTTTTTCTGTTCTAACTGTCAAGAGACAGACAGAGAAAGTTGAGTAAACTTGCAGTCTTTAACTCTCTCGTGTCACCCGCTTGTATCATTCTGTTTCAGACACCTTATTTAGTGACATTAATATTTGAATGTTTGTTTTGCTCCACAGTGGCGGTTTTCAGCGGCCACCAGAACTCCTCGTTTTACGTGAAGTCCACCATCAGTCCAGACGACCAGTTCTTGGCCAGCGGCTCCAGCGACAATCACACGTACATCTGGAAGGTACGCTCTATACTTTAATTGGACATTTATTCTAAGTTTATTTTGCGTTCAGTGTGTATTTATTTAAACCCACTCCTACATTTCAGATCTCTGATCCTCAACGTCCTCCCATGATGCTCCAGGGCCACAGCGAGGAAGTGACGTCTGTCGCGTGGTGCCCGACGGATTTCACAAAGGTGAGGCGGCAAACCTTCATGTTAGTGTAGTTTGAGTCTTTCAAAGACTCCCTGAGTCACCCTGAGATGTGTAGCCACTCGCAGATACGGTAGTCTCCGTCCTGTTTCCTTGTTGAAGATGGATTTACGCTCCGTCTAATCCTCGTTTCTCTGTTGGCAGATTGCTTCCTGCTCTGATGACCACACGATACGAGTCTGGAGGCTTCGTCGGGAAATGGATGGAGTGCAATCTTCAGTGGGGCAGGCCAACCTTGTGGGCTGGGCACGTCCCAAATCTCCCTCAAGTATGTCTAACAGCTGCCGTTAACAGACCTGTACCAACACATACGTAAACATATTGTTGCTTTACTTTCTTCTGCTTTCGTTAAGGACTTTCAATCAAACCCGAAACAACCCCGGCCAAGTCGCAGAGGACAGAGAGTATTGGTGGCATGGCGTCACCCCAGCTCGCTGCCTGTGCCCCCAGTGGAGCTGCCCTGCCTCTTCCCTCCAGCACCACCTCACCTGTTCCCTCTCAGGACGCCAAGGCCGCCGCCGTCCGCCAGAGGACGCCGTCTTCCATCAAACAGTGGTTATCCCCGAGCCGCGGATCTCCCAGCCAGGTCAGCCATCCGCTCCGCAGGGTGCTGAGCCCGTGCCCACAGAGCCCGAAGAGCGGCGCCTCTCCCACGGAACGACGGGCCAAACGCAGACTGGAGACGGGCGACGGCGCGTCAGCGAGCTGCGGGAGCGCAGAGAAGTGTGACTGTGTTACTGAACTCTACCCGGAGGCCAAGAGAAGCCGGGGCCTGTCTGCTGGAATCTGCTGCTCCTCTCAAGACGGCCAGGAACAGACAGACTGTCGGGTGGAGGACAGCAAGCAGGCCTCATCCAAACAGACTGGCAAGGAGAACTGCTCTCCCAGACCGATTGACTGGTTGTCAGTGATGGGCCAAAAGATGAGGAAAGGTCAAGGAAGCCCCAGAAGCCCAAGAAGCCCCAGCGCCTCTAAGAAACAAGAAGGCAAGACACCAGCTTCACCGGTAAGTTTTATTCGCATTGGTGCTTCTCTAACATCTCTTATCTCATGGTCTTACTGTGTGCGGTTCCATCATGGAGCTCACAAAGCTCTTTGAATATTTGCTACAGCGAGCAGCTGGTCAGGTTAGCCTCCTGAAGGCTGGGCGGTTAAGGTGGATGCCACATAACTGCAACATAACCGGTTCGATTCCGGCCGGGGAGAATCTTTTGCATGCCACACCGCTCTCACTCTCTCTCCCCCAGTGTTTCTGTCTGCCTCTGTGTTGTCCACCATTTCATAAAGACATAAATGCGCAGCGTAGCGGTGCAGTGGTTGACACACACCTCACAACGCACAACTAGTTTGAACCTCGGCTGGGGGCTCTCCAGGTCCTCTGGCTTCCTCCCACAGTCCGCGCACTCAATAGGTTAATTGATGACTCTTAAAAAGGGTTGCAAAATTCTGGGTCTTTTCCAAATTGGAAACTTTCCATGGGAATAAACCGAGAATTTACTTGAAATTTGGACAGAGCCAGGCAAGTGCACAACTGCACAATTCAAGGTGGGTCTAACTCCTGTAGAATAACTCGAGGGACACAAAAATATTTGTCATTTCTTTCGGCCGTGCATCGTTATCGTAACGACTTCTTTCGCTTCCACTCACCTGGAATGTCAACAGTCCAGAAATTCGAGCTTGCTGTCTCGCATCTTCATTGAAAGTCACTGGAAAAGAATAACCGCGTTACCACTGAGGCACACAGGCACATTATTGTGTGTTAACTGAGGTCCGTCCCTCCTTATCAGCGCTAATGTTTCCGTGCATGCCCAGCTCTTGAGATGAATACTGCAGCTGACGTGTTTTTTCTGTTTGTTTCTTATTTCTCAGACCGTCCGCTCGCCACAAACCATGAAGAAGATCTCCACCTATTTCACGAGACGGCCTCTGGAGTGACCGATCGGATTCTCCGTGATCCTGTTTTTGTTTGTTTTTTATTATTATTATTTAGAGTATTTTTAACCTGAACCCACAGATGATGACAAGCCTCTAAGAACACTCATCTGTGTCCAGATGTCATGAGCCGCACAGCGATTGACAAAACTGTCACTCGGAATATTTGATGCAGCAGTTTTCACATCCTCAGAGGCCGTTTTTATTTTAATGTGGTCAAAGGTTTCGCAGTTGCCTCCTACGCAACTTTCTGGCGCTGTGCAGAATCTCTGGTTGGGGGAAAAAAAAAAAAGTTGCATGTTGCTGAGTAAATCTTTCATTTTACTCAAACCTGACAACGCTAAGAGATGCATTAGTGTTCATCAGGAGCTCGACAACACGTTGATACTCGAGTGCAGAGGAAAATATTTGTCCATTTTGCGTGGACTTTTAAATTCTGCTAAAAAAAAAAATTTATTTGATGCACATATTTGAGCTTTTTTATGAACTTCACTAAGATTTATTGCTTCATCTCTTTGTGGGTTTTGAACTTTGTTTTTCAGAGTTACGTACTACAAAATGTTTTTTTTTGTTCTTGAGCGAATGCTTAAGCTGTTTATATGTACAAAATAACCATTGAGTGTTGCTTGGTTTGTGACACAAATTTGCTGTGGTCAGATTTTATTAAATAGAAAAAGAAAAAGCTTTCAGAGTGTTTGTGTGATAAACGGTGCTTAATGATGATAAAATCATGACTTTAATGTTTTACTACAGTGTCTACAAAGTGTTTCATTTGACTGTTTTAAGGGCTTTAGAGGTTTTTACAAAAATCAGTGAGTCAGCTTCACTCTTCAGTTCTCTGCTGATTTAAAATTAAAGTTGGTCACATTTTTGTCCCCTGATTTATCTTCACTGTCTCTGATCTAGTATAGATCATAAGATGCACATAATTTGATGTTTTGATGTAACTAACAACTTTCTCGGATCGTTTTTTACAACTTTACTTATTCTCAGTAAACATTTGAACAGACACACACACAAACACAGAACGCCCCGAAGGCAAAAAAGGAAAGACAAACAAGATATAAGAAAAATAACAACAAAATAATACATAGTAGAACAAATATTGAAGAATGTGGACGTTAAAGGAGGTCAGTTTGACTGTTTAACAATTAGGACCGATGTGCACTGTGCCTGCATGCATCTTACTGCACACATTTCAATGCAGACATAACTGTGTCTTCATTTTGAGTGGAAATGAGTAAAATTATAGGAGACAGGCTCAATGAAATATGAATGGGACATCTGTTATTTACCTAGGGCTTTTTTTTCTTTTTAAATAACTATCGCAACAATTATACAAGAAGTTCAAACCGCTTGAATCTAATATAAAAACATATGCCAACTAATAATGTAATAAAAAAGGGTAAATATAAATGATAAGACAGGTGTTTTTGTCCCATATGGTCTAGCGGTTAGGATTTCCTGGTTTTCACCCAGGTGGCCTGGGTTCAACTCCCAGAATGGGAACAGTTTCATCTCTTTCAGTCAAAATTTCCCAAGCCAAGACCCTAAAGTATGTTACATTAGGGTCTTGCCTTGGGAACTGGAGGGAGGCCGTTGCATGGAACCTTGAAGGGTGGTCTTGGGGCTCAGGAGGTAGAGCGGGTCGTGTTGTTGTTTAATGTTTACATTAGTGTGTAAGGTCCTCTTCCACGGAGCCCCAAACACCAGCTCTGCATGTGACCTCCTGGTGTTTTTTTCCACAGCTGCTGTAGTTTCTCCTTCACGCTTGAAACGCGAAGGTGAGGCGAGGGGTATTCAGTCGTTTGCAAAACTTGACACGCCGCTAGGTGCCACTAAATTCAGTGAATAATGTTGCTAGTTAGGAATTATAACTCCAGTATAATTGCAGTAGCTCAGTCCTTAGAGACTTGGCTTGGGAACCAGGAGGAGGGTGGCCGGTTCAAGTCCAGGATGGACCAAAGTATGGAAGGTGGACTGGTAGCTGCAGAGAAGTATCTCTTCTTCTTCTTGTTATTTCTATATTTATAAATGGGATAAAAGCATTGTTTGGTGTGCACTCTGTGCTCTGCATAGTTCAGCTCCATGCCTGATTAAAAACATAAAGTTTCGCTGTCACGCTCACGGTTGAACACAGACGAGAAAACTTCGAGCAGCTGCCACTCCTCGTTCAACCGTGCGACGTCACGTATTTGTTTTCACATGTCACATGTCTCCGCGCGATTCGATTGGTCCAAAAAGTTTCCAGCTTCCCCGAACCCTCGCTCGGGATTGGCTGCCGGCGGCCGTCACTCAATGACGCAGGCCTGTCAGAGGGCTCTCGCTCTCGCTCCCTCTGCAGTCAAGTGAAGGCAGACAACGGCTGAACGGACCGTTTTCTATGGCTGCCCGCTCGGCACGACGGCCAGTATTTTGTCGCATATGAGAGCGGACGTCGTCTTTAGAGGCGGTGTAAACTACGACACGGCTCCGTCCGCACCTCGGGGGTGTAGTTTAGGTGGAGCAGGCTAACTTTTAAGCGCCGAACGAGACTCCGTCGTCGAGCGAAATTGAACTTCATCGCTCGCGGATTGTTCTTCTTGTTTGGGGAGAAAAAACGCACTTCAACGGAAGTCTGACTCGGATTAAAACCGCCGCTTGGAAGAAGTTGGATCCGGTGTTTACGCGAAGAACTCGGTGAATTTAACAGGGGACGACCGTCTCTTGTAACTTTTACTTGTAACGTGTTGGGGTTTTTTGTTTTGTTTTGTTTTGTAGCCGAGCTAGCTCGGGCTACATTAGCTGGCCGCCTCTGTAGCAGTTACAGTAGTTAGTGCCACTGTCAGACTGACTTCACCGCTAACTTTAATGACAATGTCTTTTGCAACAGGTAGACGCTCATTTGCAAAAGCGGGGAAGCTGTACAATTAAACCAGGTGCTGATTTCACCCCCCTTCCATGCCGCTAACATCGGGTTATACTGCGGGAAATGTCATGAGTTGCTCGGCTCCTTGGCTCGTGTTGTGAACCTCTCTCTCTCTCTCCCCCCTTCCACACCCCCTCCCAAAAAAGATGCAGTGTTTGGACACAGTCTAACCTTCCTCCATCACCCCCCCCCCCCAAAATACAGAGCGACCATGTTGGATCATACAGAATAACAACACCAGAAGAAGAAGACTTGGAGGAGACCAGGAGCTTTTTTTTTTTTTTTTTTTGTGATACATTCATATATACTTGATGCTGAAGAGGAGACCTTTCGTGTGAACACAGGGATACAATAGCACCTCTCGGGGGAGAAGAGAAGAAAAAAAAAAAGTCTTCGTCAGTTTTGATTTATGCATCAAAATGTCGGCCATCTCCGCATCCGAGAAAGTGGACGGGTTCACGAGAAAGTCCATGAGGAAGGCCCAGAAACAGAGAAAATCCCAAGGCTCGTCTCAGTACCGCACTCAGAGCGCTCCGGTTGAGCTTTCACCGCTTCCCCAGCTCAAAGGTACGTTAAGAGGATGAAGGAGAAGGGAGGAGGAGGAGGAGGAGGAGGAGGGGGTCTGCAGCTTAAAATAGGCTTGCATTGCACGACCGGTGTTGTTTGGATAGTTGCATGCATGCAGCGATTACAGGCCATTTGTGCAAGCAAACATATTTACATGAAGCTGTGTGCACAACCTGCTGGAAAAGGGGAAACTGTGGTCGTAAGAGTTGTGGACACATCCACAGATATTTCCTTCCCTTGCTGCCCAGACCACAGGGCGTTTGAAGACATCGCATGACTAGTTCGTAATCTACTTGTCACTTTCCTTGCATGACAGTTTTCATGTTTTTTTGTTGCAGAGACCTAGAGGTAGCCTCAGAGGAGGCGTTGAGCCTGAATTGACTTGCAGAGGGCGCACCTAGGGAGTTAAAGAAGGGGTTAAGAGGGATTTATGCTTTTGCATTAAGGTGCTGTGGAGTGACTACACTTTGGAGTGGAGTGGAGTGAGTGTGTTGTGTCCCCTCACCTCCACCACCACCTTTGTATGTTGATGCTGGCGGTGAGGACTTGTTGTTAGTGATGACAACTTTCCCCAGAAAGTTGAAGAAAGGTGCAGTGGTGGCGATCTTTTCTCTGCCGCTTTGACAAGTTTACATTACGTGATGCTGCAAAGACCTTTCCAGTGCAAACACACAGCAGAGGGAGGATTGCTGGAACACATCAAACAAAAAACAAAGCACTCAGCTGGTGCAACTCATTCCCATTCACTCTCACACACTATCTAAATCATCAGGAGTTAAGAATTTGGACTTGTAAGCCGCTGGTCACGAGCCACCTGATCCAGGCTTGATGCTAAAGCTTAGCCACAATACTACAGTTGTACTCCAGTGCTGATAAGAGGTATCACAATGCTGCAGCCGAGAACTACCTGTTGAATACCAGATAGCTTGTTTTGCAGCTTATCTCTCGGCGGCGGGGGGAGGGGCCTCATCTGCACCCAAGATGTGATGTGTGTGTTTTCTTATCGCAGTGCAAACGAACGCACACACTCAGGTCAGCAAAAAAAAACTCATCAGGTGAAACGCGACACTGCGCGGGATAATATGGGCAGCCGTTATCGAACTTTGCTGAGTGTGTTGACACTTGATGCAGTGCTGTGTTGTAGGTGGAGGTGCGCATGTGGGGGCAGAGGTTTGACGTGTGACCTGATCATGGAGTCTGTTCGCTGCATGTCAGATGCAGTAGAATGATGTTTATTCTTAACCACAAATGACGCTCATTCATGTCATTTGCTTTTAGTGTTGTCTGTAAGGTGGCAGTTTGGATGTTGAAATCTCCCCGTGTGGTTTATTTCAGCTCAGTCACACCTGGATTAGTATGAGCTCAAACAGTAGCTGCAAAGATCTGTGGTCGTTGTAGTTCATTAGCATGTTTTGGGGTTACTAGGCGCCCATTAAAATGTGTGTTTTTGGCAGCTTTGTGCATCTCTAATGAACCCAAAACAAAACTGGACCCAACTCAAACATGTTGTGCATGAAACAGCCTCACTTCTTTCACATATATCACTCATGCTACTGTCCACAAACCGTGGTAACATGACAAATCTTAGCATGAACCTGACTGTATGCCTGTCAGTCATCTTCCTATAGCCTGCAGTTAAATCTGACACAACTGAGCCTCTTAACAACTATGCTGTTTAAGTACTATTGACAGCAGTGTTTGCATTCCCACTGTGTGCTTAAACGTGTTTGAACGTGTTATTCCACTGTGTACATCTTACATTGTTTACATTCAGCTAGCATAATCCAGAAAAATAGAGATAAAGCATTAGAGCTTTGAAGCTTGTCTGTTCATCTACACTAGGGATAAAATATAATATAATTAAATATGAGTTATTGACAGTGCAGCCCACGCTTTTTATTAACTTATAACCTTTTGCAAAATTCACAATGTCATAAAACGTTATGACTAATTTGCACGCACTTATGTCGACAAGCCTGAACAACTGAACTCCAGTGTTTATGCTTGTGGAGGAAAGAGCTCAGTTAATGTCAGAGAAACCTGCCCGATCAAGCAGTTGGAACTTTTCAGACATGATGCAACTTCTCAAGGGGCAAAGAAAAGCAAAATATTTCATGAATGAGTTGGCATCCACAACGGCTGCTATCGTAACAAATTTAAGGATTGGAGGAAGTGCGGCGTCTGATGTTTCATTTGGAATGTTGCATACGGAGAGCGGGTAGTTAAAGGAATCCGTTTCCAGCTGTTAAAAACACAAACTCAAGCGTTGCACCATTTCCACAACACGCCCACCGCACAGGATTGACTTGAAACAGCATGACAGCAACTGTCCAAAACTGTCCTGTCACAAGTGTGAAAGCGACACTTGACACACGAAGTCTTGAGGGTGAAATGTGCATCCGTCACTGCTGATACAGAATTTCAGAAGTCTGTCGTCTATGTCAGTCCATTTCATTCTGTTGATTCTTCCCAACATGCTCCGTCGTCGCTTGTGCATTGTATTCATTTATAACAAGGACACGCATTGTATGTGCGGCATGTTAAGTGCTCTGTGACCTTCACGTCAGAGTCATAAAGCAATCGCTGATGAAGTAGATCTTTTGAATGAACGGAAAACTGGCTGCCTTTTTAAGACATTTATCGTGTCATTGGTCTCCTCGGGGTGCGTTCTTAAACCTGCTGTTGGACTATAATTTAAGCAGAATGTTATTTATGTTGATGTCGCCGTTTTAAATAGCTCGCACAACCGCTTTTTCCACTTCTAGGAAATGTGTTAAAGTGTCACAATTAATTATTAGGCAGAGCTGGAACGCGTTCACTGTGAAGGAGATACTGGCGCATGTTGTACATGGAAGCACCAGAGAGCTACTCACTCACTCACTCACTCACTCGCTGAGAGATAAACTTGTACAGCTTTAGGGGCATTTGTGTCAGTGAATCAGTCTGAAACGTTACAAGAGAGTTTCAATTAATCACGGCGAAGGGCAGGAGACGTAAACTGAGTCCTCTGCGAGTGGTGAGACAGTTTGAGTCACAGCGATGGAAGTATAATAATGAGCACATGTTACAAAACCATTATCCTAATACCAGATCGAGAAAGTAGGAGTTACCGACTAACTAAAACACTGTTTGCCAGTAATGCTCCTCGGCTTACACTTACTTAGGGTTGCAAAATTCTGGGAGTTTTCAAAGTTGGAAACTTTCCATGGGAAGTAGACTTTGTCATTGCAACAACAACTAACAAGTACACATATATTAATATGTATTAATGTTTAACTTGCAAGTAGCACATGAAAAATGACCCCAAAATTCCAGTGAAAGATTCTAACCTCGCATTGACTAAACTTATCTCAAAGTCCTCTTGCACGCTTCTTCTCAGGCTTTATATCAAAGCCTTCTCATTAGTCATAAAACTGATTATTCAGAACTGATTATTTATTTAAAAATATATGTAATATGCCATGTAATACTGCTTCTTAGACAGATATCGTACTGTGAAAATCTCATAGTGTTGCAGCCCTCATTTATAAATGAGAATCCACAAATAATAAATTGTATCTCTGCTTACGAAGGCGCACGTCTGTGCCTTAACTGGAGGATGTCTGCAGGAGTGTGTTCAAATCCATTGATTCACCAGTTTGTTGTCTAGTAGCACACAGTTGCATGACTCATGATTCACATACAGTGTGTGACAAAGAGGCCACAGGCAGTAGCTGTCCATACATACTGCATGTTGCTCATTTGTTGAAACAGTTCTAGATGTTATGCAAGTATCCATGTTACTACAGGCTGAACAGAACATCCCTGTCACCTGCTATCGGCTAACTGAGCAAGAGTGCAGTGTTTGGAGTACAGGGGGGAATGTTAACATGCAACAATGGCCCTTTTTTATGAGTGTAAACCAAGCGTCTTAACAATGTTTTCTCAGATCAGAGCACAGGCTTACCTGACCTACTTTCACTCAGTCACAGTGGTCAGTTTATCAGCACCTGAAAGACCGGAGACTGCAAAGATGCTCCTTCCCTCCTGCAGTGGAGAGGTTGGAGTGCTTCTAGCTCTTGTTGTGTGATAGACACTGAAAAGATGAGTCACTCAGAGACCAACATTGTTGCCATGGCAGCCAGAAGCCTTGAGAGCAAGCCAGGGAAATGTTTTACTTTCCAAATACAGACTGCTTCATTTAGGTTGATATATTTCTGTCACTGCAGTGAAATTCTGAGCTGTGCCGTTCCTAACTAGACCCAAAGGTTGTTTGGGTGTTGCCATGGCTGCTGTCAGACGAAGTATCAGTCGAAATGTGCATTGATTTTATTTTCAGGACTTATTCTCGCCCCCTCAAGACTGAACTATTGAACTATTCAGCCTAGTTATGCATAATTTATGTTTTCATTTCAGTTGTGCTCATATTTCTGTCTGCAGCTTTGGCCTACCTTTGACTTTTGTCCTGGCATTGACTGCACATTCATGTTGCACCCCGATCATCCTGAAACAATCGGTTCATTGATTAGTTGATGGACAGAAAATAAACCAATAAGAATATAGATATTGTTCAATGTTCTGTCTTCTCAAATGTGAGCATTTCTGCAGATGATCTGACCAAATAATTTGAAATTATGACTGGAGTCCGACTGATATGGGATTTTTTTGAGGCTCATACATATTTTAGAGAGGAAACATTTGTCGAACACAGATTCGGCAGCTGATAAACCTTTTCTATGTGGATTGTGCAAAGATTATGCACCGATATGACAACGCAGAGGAACCCAGAAGGCATTTTCATTTTGTTGCGTTTTACAGCTTAAATAATTCATCAGAAGTTGATCATTGACAATAAAAATATCTGCTGGTTGCAGACCTGAATTTTAGCCTGTTGTTTTTACGGCAAACTTCAGCAATGGCTCATGGAAAACACGTCGACTGCATTGGCTTATTGATTGACAAGTGTGTGCCACATAATGTGTTTCCATCATGCCTGCCAGCACACGATGGATCAATAAAGAATTTTCCAGGAAAAATAAAAGGCCAAAGCTTTTATGATGCACCGCCGTGGTGTTTGGCGCCGTCTGTCGCTGCCAGTGTCGTAACGCTGGCAGGTCAGCATCTGCTTCCACCGTTTTGCACAGAACTGCGGCCTCGACTTCATTTCGCGCCGGCAGTCTGCTGTCACGACGACGTGGCTTGTGTGAAGCCGTTCTCCCATCGTGACCAGCTGCAGCGAGGGCTGGGCGTCATTGAGAAATACATTTTTATCATGGAACGGTTGGTAAAGATTTATACTGCAGTGTATAATTAATGTTTGCCAACAACATACAGCAAATGCAGCTTTCCCATCGTTCCTTTATAAAGCAGTGGTTCTCAAACTGTAGGGCGTAAATGGATACCACGTTTTTAAAAAATATTTTAACCTTTATTTCAATAGTAGCAGCTGAAGGCTGACAGGTAATTGGGGAGAAAGAAGGGCGAGATGCAGAAAGGGCTGCAGGCCGCTGCGGTAAAAACTTAAGGTAGATTCAGACACGATCCAGAACTCTGGCCGCAGAGTTATCTGTCAAAAAACAGCAGAAACCTGCAGCAGAGAAGTTGAGCTGGGAAAATGCAGCCAGACGTCACGCTGCAGCCGCCAATCAGACGCTCAGCTCAGTCAAACTCCTCCACAAGTCTCTGAAACTGAGACTATCCGGGTGGATCCATGGACGAAACTCTGACAAACTCTAGCTTTGTTTATTTCATGTAGCCAGCCTCTAAATCTGAGTCTGACTCACAGTTTCTGCTGCAAAATAGAGACACAAAGAAGTTTATGAGAAGTGAGCGAGCGCTGGCATCGATAAAGCCGGTTAATCAGTGAAATAGGTTATTTCCTGATTGTTTCACGCCGGTTACCATCAGCACAAACACCCACACTCTGCTGCACAACCCTGCAGCGATTCACCACAGCGCCTGATCCTGTTTGAATACACCCTTAGCCCTGATACAGGGCACATGCTGTACCGGGTGAGCTACTCGGGTGCCCCAGGGGACACTTAGGTCAAACATGTTTTTAAATTAACTTAAACTGGATCCCTTTTTATTAGTTGCTTCCCTGTTAATGCTAAAAACGGTGGGGTTGGGTGTGAACCATGTTTTTGACTTCTAAAGTGAGGCAAGTCAGAAAAAGTTAGAGAACCACTCCTTTTTAAACCATCACTCTCAGCTTTTTATGATGGCAGACATGTCTTAACACAGACGTACAGTTGCATCACCTCCTTCCACCACTCACGGCGACTAGTTACTGACTCGGCCGAGAATGTTTAAGTTGCGTCTGTTTGCTTTGCAGCTAAAGCTGCTCGTGCGCAGTCTCAACGTTCATTACTGCCGCAGAAATCTTTGCTCATCGCTCGGGCCTGCACGTCTTCATCTCTTCACCAATCTTCTATCAACATGCAGATGAAGTTTCATCTGAAAAGGAAGTGTGTGCTCTCTCGTCAGTTGAGCTGATGCTGCACTTTATGTGACATGCACAAGTGAAGTCTGTGCTATAGAGCTGAATTCATATAATAGTGGAAATCAGACCTCCCATTGCTCTGATTGTTGTTTTCTTGACTAATTTGTTGATTGTTTTGTCTACTGAACGTTAGCAAACTGTTAAAAATGGCCATCATAATATCTTACAGCACAAGGTGACCCCTTTTTAAATGTCTTGTTTTGTCCAATAACAGTCCAAAATGCAAAAACTATAACAATCAGCACATTTCACACATTTGAGAACCCGCAACGTCAAAATATCTTTCATCTTTGCTTGAAAAATGCCTGTTTGCATCTCAAATTATACACACTTCTTCGCCGACTTGAAATATAGAAGTCATTTCAGCAGCTCGGAAAGAGCAACAGTGTGAACGTGCCCTCATGGGACCAGGGAGCCAGTGACGTGAAAGCAGATCCTGACGTGTTGAAATCTACTAGCCGAGGCAGAAATAGGAATGTGCCGGGCATCCGGCCTACCGGGTTCGTTCGCTGTTTTTTTTCCGTGCGCGGCCCTGATCTCCCTGACATTCATCTTTCTCAGCAACTGTAACACTTGCTCAAGTTTCGGAGTGACCCACAGAGGTAATGTGAGTAAAATGGCACTTGTAGTTTGTGCGAGACGGGCCGGGTTACTGTTCGTAGTACAGTATAAAGTCCAAAATAGAACTAACCTCTGAAGAGGTTGATACTTTCCAAGGATTTCTGTCATGTTTTGATCATCCTTGGACGGAGAGAAGAGGTCTGGCTCTCTGCCTTTGTGGTTTTTGTGATCATTTTTTAAACGAGCATTGGATACTTTTAGCGCCGAGTGGGTTTGTAATTAGAAACTAGCCTACAGCGAACCCAGTAAGTGGCCGCTTGTTTTCACCGGTTTGGACTTGACTCTTAATTACCAGCGAAAGAAACGCGCCATACCCTCTGACTCTAGCTCGAGTCCAAAATCGTACCGTTCAGTCGTCAGCTGGGTGAACAAACCTTCTTTTACGTAGTTTCTCATGGTAGTTGATGTTACTGTAGGCGTTTCTCACTAAAACACAATGTTAAGACGCTGTAACACTGTTTGATACCTTCAGTCAGCTGCTTCTGGATGACTGGTTAAAGATGTATGATGGATTAAGACTTTCCACTGAACTTGTGCTCAGTGCCGGTGTTAAAATCACTATTTTCCCAACTGTTTAGGTTTTGCAGTGACTAATAAAGCAATTCAAAATGACCTTCTGGGGTCCATACGAGAAAAATATTAGTCATGATATGCGACGATACGTGTAAGATTTTTAGTCCTGGATTAATCTATGTTTTTGCAACGACCTCACTTGCTCTAAACACACACAAACACACCCTTCGAGCAAATCTAAAAGTGTTATCTGGAGTGACAGGCTCTAGGAAAAATACTGGTGTCACGCTTGAAATCACAGATCTGCTGTGCTGCCTTATTGCTTTGTAAATGTCTTGTTGGTGTCTCTGTTTACTTTTAGACTGTGGTGCAGATATTATTTAGCGATACCATCCAGTCTTTGAAACTATAAGAAAATGCAAATTTATCGTGCATTATAGTTTCTGTTTACTCAGTGGCACTTCTTCTGATTCTTTAAGCTGTTTGTTGGCTGCTGTTGTTATATGGACTCTACTTGTGTATACGCCTTTCTAGTCTTCCGACAACTGCTCATCAGTTCGAGGAGCTAACCATTCATACACATTCACACACCAGTTTGGGGTTCAGTGTCTTGCCCAAGGACACTTCGACATGCAGACTGAAGGGGATCGAACCGCCAATCATCTGGACCCGCTCTACCTTCGCCCCAGTTGTGCCAGCATTATTTTAATGTGCACTCCAAACAAGCCTATAGCATACATGTGGCACCATCTTCCCGAACCAGTTCAGCAGCTGCAGTATAACCTACGCACGGCCGTCATGCATTGACGGTCACATTTAGCCCGCAGTCCACGGTCGCTGTCTGTTTTTTCCTGCACATATTGAACTTCACATGTCCTTCAATGCATTGTGATACCAGGAATGCATGTCTAACACGGAAGAATGAAATCCCAACTATTGCAGACAACGCTGGAGCTTTAATAAGCGCACCTGCAGCACTCACTGTCATCTCCTACTGTGAACTGATTGCTGCTGCTCCGGAAGTTACCGCCAAATATTAAATCCTTTTTAGTTTATCCATTTTTCTTTTCTAACAAGAAATGTGTTGCTTTTTTGGAGGGGGGCATCCCTCCCTCCCTCCCTCCCTTAAACATTGCTCAGGTCTCAGTGCTTCACTGTCTTTCAGAATATGTCAAGGTAGAGGTATATTATGCACGAGCATGAATTATTGTTAGCACTAGTCAGGGGACTTTTTTTTCAGCCTCCCAGGCAAAACAAGTCTTCACACAGTACGACTGGCCGACTGCAACCTAAACTTTGGTCTTCTTAACTTAAACTATCAATAACTTGAAAAACTAGTCGAGCGTTTTGTAGGAAAACTCGTCAGCGCTTCAGGGCCGTAACCATTCTTTTAACAAGCTGCGTTCACGATACGTGAGGGGGAAAACCGAGCCTGTGTTTAGTTTGTCCATTCTGGGCTGCTGTAGAAACATCGGCCTGTGTTTGTCGTCACACCGAGCAGCACTGTAGATTTGTGGCAGTGCGGACAAATCCACCTCAGCTCCGAGACACCGTGCAGCACTAATGGGTCGCTGTTCAGAGGTCACCTGACCTGCATACTTTCCTCCACTTTGTTTTGGTCTCTTTCTGCTCGGCTGATGTTGACGGGCACTAAAAGGGCAGGGATTAGTGTGCAGCAGTCTCAACGTGGCGAGCCTCGGATTTCTGAGGAAAAATATAAATATGTTTGTTGTATATTTAAGCGTGAATAGGTCAAGACCCCCCGTGTTTCTACCACCATGGTGATTATTTTTCCATGTTCACACTACAAATCTGTCCTTATAGCCGTGCCAGCTGAAACACCCAAACAGACGAGCCTATGTAAACGTTTAGCCTCCATGCTGAGATTTGATACCTTCCCGTATAGTTTGAAAGATGATTATATACCGAGGCAGGAGTTCTTCTTCTGTTTAACCACATTTTGGATTGAAAAAGAGACGCCGAGTGCTGTTGCTACTGAACAGTGTAATCAAAATGCAAATCGAGGTCAGACACTTAACTCTAGCCGCGCAGCATCAAAACTTGTTGTATATTTAATGTGTTCCCAACTCTGCAGCGGTGTACAAGTTTATTATTGCAAATTGATTTTTCACACACGCACAAGCCATGTAACGCTCTGCATGCCGTGCGATCGCCACAAACGCAGCCCGCCAGTGATGCGTTCCTGTTTTCCACGTCCGTGACCGCTGCTCTCTCCCCCTCGCTCTCTCTTCCTGAAGCAGCAGGCCCGATATTCATCCCGGGCACAACACATCATTCATTAAGGGCAGTCAAACACGGGACGCTTAAATGGAAAGTGGTTGCGTAACTGTGGTTATCTGTGACGATGCAGATGTTCTCTCTGAACAAATGGAGCAATATTAGTATTTTAGTTGTAAATCTGCCACCCTGCATACATCTATGATAGATTTATACACTTTATTTCATGTTTTTCTAATGGATGCCGACCAGAGTTTGGTTCTTTGTTGTGTCCTGGGAACTTTGAGGACATTTTATTCATATTTTCTCAGCTCTGCTGAGAGCTGGCATTAGTTTTTTTATTATTTTGGGCATTAATCGTACACCGTGGGACCTTATCTAGGCAGATTTAGCCTTCTAAATAATCCATCCATCCATTTCCCCGACCCGCTTATCCTCACCGGGGTCGCAGCGGCCAGCTGACTTCGGGCGAGAGGCGGAGTACACCCACAGAGAGACAAACAACCGTTCGCACTCACACTCACACCTACGGGAAATTTAGAGTCACCAATTAACCTGTTGAGTGCACGTCTTTGGACTGTGGGCGGAGGAGAACCCACGCAGACACGAGGAGGACATGCAAACTCCATGCCTCCCATTTCCAAATAATTTCCAGTAAACTGGATTTGACTGAAGTCAACGCAAGTTGTAGAAATGTCTCTCGTTTTTTTTTGTTGTGTATGTGCATGCATACCTGCGGACGTTTATCAGATGGATCTCACTTTTCTGACATAGATCTGGCAGCTGTAATAATGCTCACCCGGGTTATCGCATCCGTCCTGGAGGCCTCCGAGCGCCTGCCCATGTGTCCTGCTTGAATTTATCTGCATACGAAGGAGTTCCAGATACTTCAAGCTTCCCAAACACCTGATCGAACATCTCACCGTGTACTAGGCACACATAATGATGTCCTCAGTGCAAAGGATGTTTCCCCTCGTGGAATATTGAACACTTTCAACCCATCAGTCTTCCTCTTCAACCCCTCTCATCCTGTCGTTCACCTGTTTTCTCATATCTTGTAAAATGGCTTCACCGGTTTTCCAACAAGGATCAAAACAAACGAGGCCGAAGATATTCACACGTTTGGTCTTTTGATGACGACTGCAGAGAGTGCGGGCCGACATGTCGGCTTGAAATCTCACACAGGTGTGTAGCTGGGTTCACGTCTGCTGACTGTGAAGGCCATAGCATGAGATTTGCTTTAATCTCTCACTTTGCAGCACCTTTTCCTTCGTGGTTGAAGAAGTGAGATGATGTTTCCTGTTTTCGTGCACCAAATCTGCTCTTTATTGTGTGTTTTACAGTGCGTGTTACTGGAAAAAAAAAATACACTCCGCCAACACCCAGACAAACGCAGCGAAGTGCAAACATTACTGCAGTTTAGTTTCAAATGTGGTTGTTTAGAGTTAGAGTTTAATTTCATTTCAGCAAATCGTCTGGATGTGTAATTATAGGATTTGGAAATAACGGCATTGTACCGTGCAGCCTGCCAAACATGCTTTGTTCTGTAAGTACGGTACTTAACAAACCCCAGCGCAGTATTTGTCTCTTAATGACACACCAATGTGGTATTCAGCATGAAATGACTGAATAGCTTGGGCAGCGTTTGGTCTCTGCATGACGGTGGTCGGCTGCATCTAGACTCTGGTGTTGCTAAATTCAGAGCTGCCGTTTCTTCTCTGTCTTGAGAAGTTACTGAAAAAGGCTGCAGCATATTTTTGGACTCCAGTGGGTGTCGTGTGTTTCTTCTTGGCTCTTAATTCACCAACAGTAACAAGGTTGAAGTCTGTGGGTGACGACTGCTCACAAAATGGCATCGCGTTCACTCGTCAGACTTGGAAAAGCGCGTTCAATTACGTGAACGCAACCCCGAAATTACGGGAATCACCCGCCAGATTCGTCAAAAGAGCGCGAACCGGTCAAGAAACGACGCTTCTTGGGTCCTGTCATGTGATCGTCTTTGTTCAAAAGGTCAGCGATGAATGGTAGAAGCTGTGATGTGTGAGGCGTTTGTCCTCCAAAGATACAGTAGTTCAACTATAAGACGCCAACAAATACACACTGAAGACCCGTTTATCAGTTATTTACTCTAACTCACTCTACAGAATAATTACACATCTCTCCTTTTTAACCCAACCACTTTCTTACTCTTGTCCGCGTGCGGTTATGAAATTACACGTTATTGCATCCAGATAATTGTTTGAGTGCTTCCCGAAGCTCTGTGCAAGACACAGCAGTCAGGCAGATCGCTTCTGTCCAACAACATGTCCTCGTCTTACTTCCAATGTCGATGCCAAGATAAAACATCATGTGGGAGGAAAGGCCGCTTATTTTTTCCCTCCTCCAGTTTAACATGATCGTCGGTCGTAGATCTTTGACAGCTTGATTCATTTGGAACTTCTATCCGATCTCTTCTTCTTCTTACACAGCTTCAGAGTTGTAATGGAAATTGAAAATGTTCCTGCCTTGCTAAGGACCCTGAGGAATTCATGCAGTAATGCATCCGCGTCTGTAAAGGCAAAAATAGCTTCACATTGGGAAAAGCATCAACATGTCAGACTCTTAACAGGCCCAGAACAGCCCTCCTCTCGGGGGGATAAAAACAACTCCCCGTGAAGAAAAATAAAATGATTTATTTCATTTTTTTTTAACATATGAAAGCTCACACAAAACACATTATGGATGTGTGAATATGTAACGGCAAGGGAGGACAAATTTGTCTTAGCTTTAAGGTCACGGATGCCAAATAAAACACCCTGTGCAAACTTCCAGTCGTAAAAACGTACCTATCATGTGCAGCGTATTTATTTAGAAGCACATAAACCAGGAAAAATCACCAAATCTGAGCAAGTAAACAAAGTCTGCCGGACAAAATGCTTCTGAGATCCGACCTACAACATGATGGAGACGTGTCCGGTAGGGTCGCGCTGTTCGAGGGATAGTTCGACATTTGTGGTAAGAAATACCGTATCTTTACAGTCAAGCTAGTTAGCCTAGCCTAGCCCTTAGCTTAGCACAATGCAGAGGAGAAACGGCGAGCACGTCTTGTTTGTTTCAAACACTGAGAAGCGACAGCTGGTTTCATGTTTTATGGGTCAAGTCTTGACGTCACCGCGAGTTTGCCAGGAAACCAGCTGAGACTTCAGGACGATTGTGCTAAGCCAAGAAATATTCCGGCACATAACTCGGCTTTAAACCACAACGTGCCGTTTTTACACCAAGATTTTTCCTGCGTTTGTGCTAAGCTAAGCTAAGCATCTCCCGGCTGTAGTTTTATGTCAGACTGGTATTGATCTTCTCAAACAAATTCCCTGAATGTGGAACAGTTGAAGGCGCAGTCCTGCTGCCGTGGCTCGTCTTAGAGACTTAAATGTGTACTTTTCACTGAGGATTTGAGTCCAGCACACCTGTCCAAAGTGATGACACCCAGTGTTACGCAACCATATGCCAGTTTATACACTCACAGGGAGGAAATGTGAGCCACCCATGTGTCACGGTGATAACAACACAGTCAGCCCGCAGGGGCATCGTGGACCTTCTCCCCCCCCCTCTCTTGTTCCAGTTTGGTATTCAGCCTGCCCTTTTGAACACGGAATACTTTGAGATTCGATACTTTGGAAAATTGGCATTACGGCAGAGCAGCACGACCCGAGTCACCTCGGTGTAGTTCCACTCAGATATTGAGTTCACACAGAGAAGCACGGCAGAGGCCTGACCCGCAAGAGTTCAGTTGCGTAAGTACTTCGTCAGCTGTCAGCACCGCTGGAACATTTTCAGTAGGTGTGAAACTCATTGTGAATTTTGTGGCTGTGCCTGACTGTGCGTCGCCCCGGTGCCATGCCACGTTTTATGGGTAATGCCTTTTCAGTTACATAATGTCGCTCAATAAGAAACTCTTGACACTTCTCACCCCGACTCCTGTCACAATGCACCGGAGTGTGAACGCTGCAAGAAGTGATTATTTAAATCAAATCTGTTAATAATTTTGTCCATATTCATAAAGCAAAACGCAGCAAGTCTGCACATTTAATTTGGGAACATCATGATACATTACACTAATGTGAAATCAAAGTGGAATAAAGTAAATATAGAAGTTATTACAAGCCAGAACAGTCCCTGTTCTGTTTGTCTCTTGTCCAATGGGTCCTTTGGCTCTATGTCCTACATCATGAAGAAATAAAGTCCATATATGATCCAATAAATCAATCTTTCCTCTCAACCAGTGTGTCACAATATCAAACATTATCTTGGGCCAATGTGAGACTGTTGTCGGCATTCCTAAGAAGAAATATTCTGCGTCCAAATCCAACTGTTCTTCAGAAACCAGATGATTGATCTAAATTCAAAGCTACTTCCACACAGGTCCACACAGTGCTGACGTCTTTGGGTCGATCTCATGTCAGAGTTCAGGCGATGCATTGTGGGTATGTCATTTGGCTAAATTATAAAATCTATGAATGAACAGATGTTTAGCTCTACTGTGATTCAGAGCAGCGACTAGCTATTGTAAGTATATTTAGATGAAGTCACTTTAACGAAGACATATATTAGCACCTCGGTGTCAACACGTGTCATGGACCGCATCCATATTTGCGTAACCTTTGGACCTTTTCGCCGGGGTGTCTGGTTCTGGCGTTGGTGTTGTAAATCAGACCCGCTCGGTGTCGGGTCGCCGCTCTGCCATTACAGAGAGAGTCCTGTGTGTGTGCGTGGCGACGAGCCGCTGCTGCCGTGTTGGAAACAGAACATCACTGTACAGTGTGTCACTGTATTTCTGGACTGCTGCCAAATGCTGTTTATAGCTCAGCTTGGGTCAAGTTTGACAGCTCTAATAACCCTGAACGCACTCACAGTCTAATCCATAAAAGGCTTTACAATCAAAGCCCAGAATGACTGAGGCTGTCTCTGTGAGGCAGAATACAGCATTTACTGTGTCTGTTTGTTTAGGACATTGACAGCCGATGTGTCGATCTTTAATCCCTTTAATTGATGGCCTGAGTCAGAGGAACAGTCGGAGCCGTCATCTCCTCTTGTCTCATCTGTAATCTGTTCCCACTGACCGTTAGATTGTGCTTTCTGGTGCATATAAGCAATGAATCAGTGCGTTTCCTTTCTTTTGTCTAATCCCAGATGCCCCGTCGACGGAGCAGCAGGAACTGTTCACGCAGAAGCTCCAGCAGTGCTGCATGCTCTTCGACTTCCTGGACTCCGTGACGGACCTGAAGAGCAAGGAGATCAAGAGGGCCACGCTCAACGAGCTCGTGGACTACGTCTCCACCAACAGAGGGGTGCTGGTGGAGTCCGCGTACCCAGAGATCACTGACATGGTGAGGACACACAGATCTGTGACCTGAAAATAAAACTCTGCATGCAAAGCCCAGAACAACAACGACAGCAGCAGGAAGTTATGTGCCATTACCAGCGTTCATTATTAAACTGTGTCACTGTGTAACATCCTGTGCACTTGAGCAGGATTAAAAAAACGGAGGCTGATTGTGTGTCTAGACAGGGTGTGTCATGTCAGCAGCACGTGAGGAAGATGTTAGCGTCTTCATACCAAACCTTTTTCACAGTGCCGCCTCTGTTTGAGCACCAAATCCACAGTGTAAACACACGAAGCAAGCGCCCGATATTCTCGGTTTGATTGGAGGATCAACTTTCTCCCCAACACACGTTTGATTTACTCTCTGTGTGTCGTCTCGCGTTAGCTGCCGTTGAAAGCCTATACGATGACGTCCACCCCTTCATTTAGTTTTATGATCGAAGCCACAGCAGAGGGAAAAGCAAAACTTAATAAACTTTAATGAAGTTTGAGGCTCACTGCAGTAAGTCTGAAACCCCACCGGCACGTCTCTGTCATTTTGGTCCTGCACGTGACTTCAAACCCTCCGGGCACGTTTCAGAAGAAGACTTTGTTTTCTTGCTGTACTTGTTGTTTTGCTTCTGAATATGCTTCTACGCGTGTAAATATGCTACGTAGTTAATTTGCTTTGCTTTGTTTCACAACAAACCCCGTAGCACACTATTTTGTTCTTCCAAACTCCAAGAAGCTTCCGTGTTGCAGCAACAAACCTCAAATTATGAATCAATTATCCCGGAGTCTTGTCACGTTGGCGATAATCAGTCATTACTCTTGACACGGCAGCATATGTTGCAATAACTACGCAAGCGATGCGTATCTGTGCTATTTGTGCCCGTCGTTCTCGTCTGGTGTGATTGTAATCGGAGTTCTGTCCTCATGAATCACATGTATATTTTTAGAAGTATGGAAACGTGTTGGGAATCATCACATTGTAGAAGTTACTAATCAGGAAGTCATCTAGCTGCATGTGAAAGCGACACATTTTTCTATGCAGTTCTCCCATGAGTGCACTCAAAAAGTCAAGCTGCAGCTTAGCGAAGGTCGGGGTTGACATCTTTGACCCACATGGTATAGATTTGTGTCGATGGAGCAGGTGCCCCTGAGCAGCCTAGTTTCCTCCTACAGTACAACCATGACTCATGTGCAACATTTAGAACACAGCAGTCCAGTACTGTAGTCGGTGCCGCAGTGATTCACTCCACAGCACAGATCATCACGACGGATACGAACGAGCACAAACACAGCCGAGTCGAGGAGTCTTCGGATTATTAGTG
Organism: Nibea albiflora; assembly: GCA_014281875.1. NCBI lineage: Eukaryota > Metazoa > Chordata > Actinopteri > Sciaenidae > Nibea > Nibea albiflora. The sequence continues at coordinate 17,760,395 of CM024802.1, read as the reverse complement.
GACCAGACAGAAATCCATGCCATGCCTTGTAAGCGCTGATTTATGAGTGTCACACAGGTGCAGATCAATAGTTCTCAGTGCACGAACTGCGTGGGTGTCACCAAGGGAACTTTCCACTCATGTAGGTGAAATACTGTGAAGTGGAATACAAATCGAGGGAGGGCGTGGTGACTGACGCATAACGTCTCAGTTTCGTTGCCCTGAAACGGCCGCGCCGATCGGAGCAGCTCGACAAACGAACAATTTACTTCTCCGGGAAATCATATTGTTGTCTGGCACGCCGTGAAAACACAGCACCGCGTATCTGCAGCCAAAGGCAGATGGTGTCGGGGTTTGGTTTAATTTTTGCAATGATGTCAGAAATAAATAATAAAATAACATTTTAGTTCAGTTTCTACGATGTCTGCATCATGTCGTAAAATGTAACCCAGCTGCATTACGTCATGCATCTTTAACTTCTTCAATGTCGCATGCTGCAGAATAAATAAAAGTTGTCGTTGCTGCTGTGAGCTCCAGTTTGCAGCAGGAAGGCAAATCAAACATGGAACCGGCAAGCAAATACAAAGTTGACAGCTAACGGCGTCAACAACTTTGATTAAATGTCAATGTTTGAACTGGCGCCACATCTGTTTAAGATACAGTGAGCATTAGCAACATTCTGCACCCTGTTATTGTGCCGGTCCCGCCCTTTAAAAAACACAGCGAGGACGTCACTTCCATTTCAGCCTCTCGAAGAGTTACAGCCTGCTAATAACACCAGAATTTAAATATATATGAGCTCTCTCCTGTCACTTTGTCAGGAGTCGGTAAAGCTGTAAAGCTCCATAAACAGGCAGAGCTATCAAAAGAGAACCTCACTTCATATCATCCTGATACGCCGCGTTCTTAATGTCTGTGGATTCTTTTTCCTAAATATAAACATTGGACCTCGAGGTAAACACAGGATGGATATCTGGGATTTTGTGCTCTGTCTGCAACATGGCAGCATGACTGCATCGTTCAACGTGCCAACACAGACCGTAAACAGAGCAGCAAATCCTCGGATGTCAGCGGTCCAAAGTCATAAAAATAAGCGATCAGTTATACTCGCACTTAATTGAATCCTGCTGATAAATCACACTAACCAGAACAAAGGAATTCGTTTCAAAATCTCGACTTGAGAGTAAAATATGCTTTGATCCGAAGCAAAAAAGTGTGTGAGCAACAGGTCGTCCACTGGATAATGAGCTACTTAACATGTAGTAACTCAGCAGCTCATCGTGCATCAGTAACCTCTCGGGCTAACAGGGTTGTCAGGCCAGAGTAGTTTAAATTCACGGCTGGTGCCGTGCACATATCGTCAGCGGCCTCGTTTATCTATTGGGGGGGCAGAACGGAGGGACGCGGGTCGAGCCCGAGGAGAAAACCCAGTTCAGTTTTTGAAGTGTCTGTACCCGCAGACGGGCTTCTGAATGAGGTTAGACAAATAACAGCTGCACTGTTCGGAAAGCCGCCTTGATAATGGCTCTCCCGGACACTCCATGCTTGGCATCACATGATAATGAAGAGGCGAGCGTTCAAAGTGCGGCCCATTATTCTGCCGCGGTGAGGACTGCTTTGATCAGTACGGGGAAAAAAAAAAACAAGGTTTCTCATCAAAAAGAAAAGGGGGGGTTTTGCGTCCTGTCATATGAGGATATGATAGGAAATCCCTCCTCTCAGACAGTTTAGACTGACTTCTTCCTGTTCTGTGCCACAAATGAGTGAAAATCCTGCAGAGTTGGAGGTAAAGAGCACCGTGAGCTATAATTCCCCTTTTATTTGCTTTAATTCCCACCTTTTCTTTTTTTTTAATCCAGCCTGCTAATGCTGCACTCAATTCTTGCACTTTATCTCACTCCCCCCTCCTCACCCCTCTCCTCTCATCCTCGTGTGTTGCTAGGTGTTGGTCGCTACTAGCGTCACCCTCAGTTTGACCCCGCACAGAGCTGCAGCCTCCCTGGCCATCGGCGAGCGTGCGCTGGTTTCACTTAGTCACTCAGGAACGTTTCGGGATCCTCCTACGTCGCTTTCACACTCAATCACTGTTTCCTCTTGCATGAAAATTTCTCACACGCTTCCCGTGTTTGTTACGGCCTCGCAATATTTTCTCCTGTTTTGTCCAACTTCTGGTGACTGAGAGAATTAATTAATCGTGCCAGATGTTGAGGTTGAGTTATCTAATTCACCAGAAGTTTTAATTGGTACTTATTATCAATGCAAAGCAGCAGGTGGGTGCAGCGGTTAGCGCCGTCGCCTCACAACAAGGAGGTGTCTGCGTGGGTTTCCTCCCACGGTCCTAAGACATGCAGGTCAACAGGTTAATTGGCAACTCTAAATTGCCCCGTAGGTGTGAATGAATTTTTCACGACGTGTCAGCCGTGTGACGAACTGACGACTCCTTCAGGGTGTCGCCCCCCCCCCCGCCCATCGGCCAGTGTCAGCTGGGATCAGGCTCCTGCAAAGGTTACACAGTTAATGAGCAGACATTAATGCATCCTTTGCCGCTCATATTATTATTCTTTGTCTTACTTATTCTTCTTTATACCTACAGGTCCCATAATTTATCAGATATGTTATTAGAATAATAATAACGCTGAATTGGCAGTTTCCTGATAATTTTTAAATCATTTCTAAGCAGATTTATAGATGTTTATGAACGTTCAGGCGATAATGATATCTCTGTGAAGGAGACGTGGGTTGTCTCCGTGGGCACCGGCCGATGTTTTCGAGGCTTCCCTGTGTAGCCTACGGACATCCAGGCCGAGACATCCTCTGCAGTCGGATTAGCAATTTGATTTGTTTCAGATAATCTCTCTAAACAGACATCTGCATATGAATGCACATAAATTACAGAGATGAAAAATAATTGTCGCACAGACTCTTTGGTCCCTCGCCTACTGATTCTGCATTCATATGCAGATATCTGTTTGAAGAGATTATGACTTGAAGAACGAGTGTTTGACGGGTGAAGTGCAACAATCACTAAATGTTTCAAAGTACCTTAATTACCTTCAGATCAGCATGTCAAACTACAATAACCAACTCTCTCCTCTGAGAACAGAGTTCTCCGTACTGGCACTATCAGGCTCTGTGTGGTTCAGATTCTGCCCCAGTGCCGCCTCACCATTCGGCCTCGGAAGCTCTCCTCCGGTGAAGCGGGCATCATCAGATGAGGCGATGCCACCACCGAGGCGTCTCGCCTGGCAACCCGCTCTGTGACTCATCTAATTCCAGGCTCAGCCAATGATGTGCCTCACACCAGAGAAAGCTCGTAGAGGTGGCACGCTGATTATTATTCATCTGCCTCATTATCAGCATCTGCATAAATCTACATATTCTGCAGATGACGATCATGAGGTAAGACTGTGGTCACTCTTCACGTTGGAGACCTGTGGTGCCTCCTCACATCAGGGGGGGGGGGATCAGGACTGTTGCTATGATACATGCAGAGCAAAGAAACTGTAAACTTATATCATCAGACTGAAGTCTTGTTACGTTAACCTGCGTTCACAGCAGAGCTGACACGATTCATGTCAATCGACAGCAATAATTTTGATTATCGACGAATGTTTCAATGTGAAGATTTACTGATTTTCATCTCCTGTGATTAAAAAACATCAACACGACAGGCATCCATTGTTTTCTAGTATTTTAGACACTAAGTGACGAATCCTTGAGTAGTCAGAGGGCTCATAGCTGATTATAATCACATTCAGATGTTATTCGTGGGTGTGTGAATCCTTGTTTGTGCAACTTTATAGACGAGTTGTCAAAAGTGCTCCTGAAAGCAAACAGCAGCAGAAAATTAAACCAATAAAAACATCGTGCAGGGAGTCAACAGGTTGTCTGGCTACAAAATGGTTGAGATGTTGGATGTAAGCGAGCTCGCTTCTTCCAGATGGCGTTCAGAAACAGCTGCACAACAGACTCTAAAATAACAGGAAGGACACGAACAGGCAAATAACAGCTCAGTACAGCAGTGCCGAGCTGAAGGGTGTCTCTGAATGCACGGCTCGTTCAACCTTGAAGGGGATGGGCTACACGCTGGCTCCTTTCAGCTCATAACAAGATCAGGCTAACGTGGTCATGTGAAAAACGGAAACCACCATCACCTGAATGTCACAGCAACGAAGCGTTGTCGCTGACCGCGTCACAGAGCCCTAATCGGGAATATTACAGTGAGAGCTGCAGCCAAAACAAGTCCTGCACTGAATGTGTGATGATATCAAGCCAGTCGTCCAGATTTTAAAGGAACAAACACACCTGTTTAGTTATAGGGATTTCACTATTAGCCACAGTTTAAAATGTCCTAAAATTGCACTAGGCTGGATCTATAACCATCGCATTGGAGGTAAAACTGGACACTTTTTGTGAGTGTGTATCATGATGTTATTCAGAAACTCTTTTGTGGCCAAAGTGTAAGAAAAACACACTTTGATCTCAGTCATATCGACCTCCACAATGAGCATCCAGTGAGGTTTCGACCACCGACTGTATAAAGGATGGAGAAAGAGCTGTTTTGTATCTGTGGATGCCTCCTGGAAGAAGCAGGGCTACCAACATGCTCAGTGCTAATCTAAAGTCGGCAAAGATGTGGATCATCCAAGCCTCTGGTCTTCTAAAATGATTTAACTAAAATAGAAATAAAGAAACAAACATGAAGAGTTTTGTTTTCATGGCGCGTACACAAGTCAAGAAAGGTTGCTGTAACTCTGATCCTGCTGCTGCATGAATAAAAAACTCCGAGCAGCAGAGAAGACGAGGATATGTGGTCAGAGAAATAACACTGGACTCCTTTACATCGAGACGAAGCAAACTCGTTTACTGCTTTGAATGATTTTGTGCTGCAACCTCATGCAAACTTCTCGCTCTTACATATTTGGGATAAAGCTGCAGTCGGACTGCTCCTTGATGATGGATACTGAAAGCGATGACTGGCTGGAGGCTTGTAGAATAGCGTCCTTTTTTGCTTTTTACACTTTCCGTCCGTGACATTTCTGCAAGCTCGTTCAGAAAATAACACTCCCCTTCTGTGAGTTTTTGCAGCGTGTCAGATTTTTGGGACACTGTCAGGTTTAAACTTCCTTTGCTGCCTTTCCTCTCCCATTAGTGTCATTTGGATTTTCCGGCTGCCAATAAGTAATTTGATGTTGTCTTTATCGCTTCAGCATGAGAGCGCGCACCCAGCCACATAATGCCAGCTTTTCCAGCTCCCCACCGCTATGTGTGTCACTCTCAAATTTACCCTTGCTAAAAATAACAAGGTGGGATAGAGGTGGCAGTGACCTGTCTACAACGATTGTCTTCGGCACAGAATTAATACAGGGGGGGTTGCTGCAGGATCTCTAATGGTTTTTCCATCCAGCTCTGCGTTATTAAACATTCTCAGTTAAATTAAACGTGCTCAGGAATAGTTTGCCTGTGACGTTCACGTTCCCGTGTGTTTGTATTCGATTCCTCTTAGCTTGCACCGCCACTCTCGGACGAATCAGCACTTATTATTTCCTCCAACTTTTCAGTTTTGATGGATTACATTTCACAGCCGACTTGACTCTCATCTCGACCACTTGTAACGGCTTGTAATCAAATTTAGCTTTTCCCGCCCACGTCTATTTAATCTGTGGGAACAGCTGCTCGTCACATAAAAACCGGTCCCCACAGTGTCTATTGGGTGCTTTGTTTCAAGTGCAAACTCACTAACCTTGTCTGTTGTTTGGCGTATTGTCAAATTCATTTTAACCAAAGTTATTGCAAGGTTTGTCGGGCCATAAGCGCGCTGTCCAAACTCATTCACAGTACGCTGCATGCTCTATGCGGCCATATAAAAAGTGTCAGTTGTTGAGTAATGCTACAAAGAGTGGTGTCTAATAAAACAAGCTGACAGTATAAAGGATGGACGGCGTATGCGTGACGTCACCCACAGATTTCCGAAGAGCAGCTTTGAAGTACAAAATCATTAACTAATCTAAAAATTGGCAAAGACGTGGAATAAAAGCCTGGATGCTCAAACAAGCCATCTGTAACAGCACCTACTTGTCAATCAGAGCAGCCACGCTCTTAATCCTGCATAACTTTAAGCCTTAATATAATGTGAACAGGTGAGTTGTATATAAATTCACCCTCAGTACAGTTGTCATTAGCTACAGAGACCAGGCTGTAAACATGTTTATTGGACATTTTAACATGGGGACTTATGGAGACTGACTCACTTCTGGAGCCAGCCTCAAGTGGACGTTTGAGGAACTGCAGTATTTGGCATGTTGATGTGGACCTCTGGAAACTAAATACAGTTTACTGAAAATAAACATTCAGTGAGAGGAAACGCTCACTAATGTTTGTCATGGGCATGCAGTGCTTCTATTAATATACCAGAGTAATAATCATCAGTTTCATTAGCCGTTTGTTCTTTTATTATCACCAGCGTTCTGCTCATCATCTCCATTTGTGTGTTTAACTAAAAGCTTGCACGTTAATTATCTGTGACTAACCATCTATTATCTTGTTGTATCTCCTCCCATCTCTCTCCCTGGAGCTTAACTTGTTTTTATTAATAAGACTCTTCCTTCCTCCTCCAGATCTGCACCAATATATTCCGGACTCTTCCACCAAGTGACAACCCAGATTTCGACCCAGAGGAGGATGAACCTACTCTAGAGGCTTCCTGGCCTCACATTCAAGTAAGGATCAGATAACGTCCAGACATTCATCCTTAAGATAGTCATTATAGCTGATGTGCATATTTCTTTTATCTTCCAGCTGGTCTATGAGTTTCTCCTGCGCTTTCTAGAGAATCCAGACTTCCAGCCGAGCATTGCAAAGCGCTACATCGATCAGAAGTTTGTTCTGCAGGTAGGAAAATCTACTTTTGCAGAAACTGATCTGTAGTTCTTGTAATATAAACATTATTTTTTATACAACAGCCAAGAAGAGAGTAGAACACATAATATAATAATACATAATACAATAAATATTGTGTTTGCAGTTTAGGTAATTAGTGTTGACACTACAAGAGTAGTGTTGTGACAACTGTAGTGCTCCAACAATTATTTTCATCTATTAACCCACAGATTATTTTCTCTTTCAATTGTATGGAATAAAAAATATCAGGAGCTTTCACAAGTCCGCCGTGACGATAATAATAACTTCATTTATATAGCGTCTTTTAAAAAATGGAGTTTACAAAGCGCTTTCCCGAGCAGCAGATCTAACAGAAGGCCACACACGATCCAGAGAGATACAGAGAACTGGTTCAAAGATGATAAAATAAATGATAAAACAGACTAAATTAAATAAAAGATTAAAAGATGAGAAGATGGAAATATAAAAATGATACGTTTATTATCATTTACTACTATCATGTCAAAGTGTTGACATTTTAGAAGCTGTAATCTTTGATTAAACTGTTCACTGTGTAATCGGTGCTGCTCCTGTTGGCTGTCACGGACAGAATCTTTAATGTGGTGAATACCATAGCAGTAATTACCAACACATTGTGTTGTGTTATGGGAGCTCAACAACCCCAGGGTCTGATTAGTTGGCTGAGTCAAACCATTAACGCTCGGTGGCTGGCTGCATCTGTCCTGACTCAGTTACCCACCTACTGCAGGAATGCTTTGTTTCCTAAGTGAAGCCGCAGAGCGAGGCAGCAGCTAACGGGGTACCACAGGGCCTAGGAATGTTGGCCGGGGCCACATCCGAGGTGCCTGTACTGACTTTCCATGATGTGAGTGTGTCGTGGGGGAGCTTTAAATAGCTACACGTTGTTTACCCTTCAGGTTGAGAGTTGGAGCAGAGGGAGCGAGGTGGAGCTTTGGGTGGCAATAAAAGCAGGGGAAGAAGAGTGGTTTGGTTCATTTCAGTTATGATAATACCCGCAGCCTGAGAGTAGGTCTTCAAATAGCCCTCTGAGATGTTCACATATACGTTCACTGTAGAGGTCAAAGCATAGGCGAAGCTTCCCTGGAGGAGGCAGAGGTTCAGTGGTTTGCTCAAGGGCATTTTGACAGGGAAGGAAACGTTTTGTGTTGGAGACGAGGTAGTATGGCATCCAGAAGCCTCAGGGGGGGGGGGGATCCTTGTTAGGTATATATACACATCAAATACAAACTCATTCATTATTAGTTTGGATGCTGAACCTGCATAGTTATCTTCCACCTCGTTTTTTGGCACCTAACTACACTCACATACTTTGTCCTACAGAAACCGTTCAAACATCACAACGTTCAGCTCATTTAGGACATAATGGCTCCTATTTTACTCATTCATACCATTCATACTTTTTTTAAAATATTCAACTTTTTCCACGTTTAGATTTTATATTAAAATGAATGGCACAGCCGTCAATCATTCTACAAACCAACACTTTAAACGTCCACTACTCCCACATACTTTGTGCTACAGAAACCATTCAAATATCACTACGTTCAGCTCGCTCAGTGCATTATGGCGTGTACTTTACTCACTCATACCTTTCATACTATTTAAAATATTCAACTTTTTCCACATTCAAATGTTACATTAAAATGAATGGAACAAACTTCAAATCTTTCTGCAAACCTTCGACATACTTTCAGTGACAGACTTCATTCAAACTTTCTTACAGTATTCTACAATATTTCACACTTTATTACACCATTCTACTGTTTTTCAGCTCGTTTCACATTTTTGCATCAGGCATTTCAGCAGAAGGCGTCCACACTGCGTTTTCTGCAGTAAATGCAGTTTTCTAGTTGATATCTGACATTTGTGTATGTAAGGTGTTTCTGTTGTTGTCGTGCAGACCCCCCCCCCCCTTTTTTTGAAATGGGTGTGGTGCGATGCAAACATACAACATAGCAGCTCAGTGTGGACAGCGCCACGTTTCGTTCCTTGAATGCATGTCTTTAAAAACTTATCGCTGCTGTGCTGCAACTGCATCGACTGTTGCAGAAAACAGCTGCTGCTGAAAACAGCCTGCGACATGGGAAAACAACCATATGTGGAGCTAAGAGCCGAACATGTGGTCAGACACGTGGTCGGGGTGTATTTTTGTATCTAAAATGTTATGGTGTGTGTCTGTTTGGTGTGAGAGGAGCTTCGATGTGAAGTGTTTGGTGCGTTTAAATCCACAGCAGATTGCAGCATGTCCTCTGTGCGTTTTTTTTTTAGGTTGCTTCCTCTCACCTGTACGTTTCTCCGTCCGCTCGCCGTCATGCAGATTAAAGTTCGTTTTAGAAACGAGCCACGTGCCGTACAGATGAACCTTCCAATTAAATGTGTCATTGTGCAGCCAGTGTCAGATGGAGCCCCAGGTTTTATATGTAAATAGGAAGCTGCTGTTTGCTCGAGCGTCACTGTGTAGTCAGGATTTTAAACAGCCTCACGTGGTCACACGGGGCATTACTAACGCAGTGGATGATCTTTTTTTATCATAGCTATGGAGCAAACACAGACGGGGTCGGTTTCTTCTGATTTCTAAGAGTGTTTTTATCAGTCATGGAGGAGAATCGAGTGAATGAATCTTTATGATTGTTCATAACATGACGACAACTGTGACGACCGGTTTACTCAGGGACGTGTACTAAGCTCCAGTCCTAATGTAGCTTACAGTGAGTGAATATTGACGTTTCTCTGGCAGCTTTTGTTTCCTAACAAAGCCGGCGTCTGTATCCTATCCCATCCTCATTGATCACCTTCAGTGCAGCTGCGTGTTTTCTGTCCGATCGGTACAAAAGTCTTATTTTATTCAGCTTATTATTATTTTATATTTTTTACAGTGTCCTCCTTTCCTCCACGTTCATGTATCACTTTCATGAGGCAATCCGTTTACGGCCCTGAGCTGTAAGATGTCAGAAAACAGTGAAAAGTCGAGGCCACCACGAGTTCCCAGAACCGGAGGCGATGTCTTCAAAATGCTTTATGCGTCAGAATAAAAGTCCGTGACACATGGATATTTATTTTACTGTGATAGAAAACAGACACAAGCAGCTAATCCTCACATTTTACAGCCTGTAACCAGAAAGTGTTTGACATTTATGCTATGATAAATAACTTAAACAATTCATTTATAAACAAAAGAGTGGAAATGGTGAAGCGTTCTTGATATCTATTCATTGATTTGATGGAGGTAATAAATAAATAAATTTACAAACTGTGGTTCGTGGTGGAGTTACAACCCATAACATAAATATTTCAGTTTCAACTTTTCTCCGATGGACAAACTTTAATGTAGTGACACTGTTCAAACATCAAGCTACACATGAAACACCTTGAAAACCATCAACGCGCTGCCTTTGGGCAAACCTCCAATTGCTACATTAGCGCTGCTCAATTGCAGCACAGAAAAATAAGCGAGTTGCAGCATTTATGTGTGGCAGAATAAATGTGCAGAAGAAGAAGAACGCGTGTCCATGATGAAACCCTTTCCTGGATGTACGACAGGTTTAAAAATAGACAGCTGTCACCGAGGTGCTGTTGGTACGCTGGTGGAAGATAAAAACCGAGCTGACTTGAGCCTGAAAAACGCTCCTTCAGAACTCGACGGCGCTGGCTCGGCTGCACTCAACAGTATTGTAACGGTGACTCATCGTATGTTGCTTGAAATAGCTGTTAAATGCCAGAGTCTTCAAATCTATTTACAAGGCAGTGTATTCAGGAACACACACTTCACATTCGTTATATAAGATGTTAGTAGCTGGTAAGACATGACTTGAGTCATGCTTATTTGCACAAATTACGGCCTTGCAGGCTGCCAGGCGTGGTAGTAAAGGCCTCTGTAGTTAGCTGGTTAGCCTCAAGTGATGATATTATTACAGTGATTAATTCACAATGACCAATCACAGCACGCAGCAGTATTTCAGTATCAGTCAGTGACGATCGAACGCGAGAATAAGGAACCACCAAACTGAAAATGGCACCGCAGAGATTACACAAATCCAAAAACTGTCTCGTTCTCTGTTCGTCCCTCCAGCTGCTGGAGCTGTTCGACAGCGAGGACCCGAGGGAGAGAGACTTCCTGAAGACCATCCTGCATCGGATTTACGGAAAGTTTCTGGGATTGCGGGCTTTCATCAGGAAGCAGATTAACAACATTTTCTTGCGGTGAGTGAAATGTCACGCTTTGGTGTTCTATCACGTGCTCGTCCTTTTATTTAACCAGGTAAACGTCTCAATGAGATGAAAACGCTAAGACAGCATCGAAACATACGACATCAAGGAAAAACAGATCAGAAAGTGACCTCAGTCTCGAGTCCCAACACCTGTTTCCTTTCATTTTTTACCTGTCAACAGCCTGTTTAAATAGGAAACTGAAAAAGTTATACCGCTTTGCAGCCAGTGGTTTATAGACACACAAGCTCACTGAGAAATCCAAGTATTAAGTGTCTTTAGGATGGCAGCAAAAGTCCGGTTGGAGGTTCCCACAGAAACCTTTCCAGGGCCTGAAAACCATTTGAGGAACTCAGAAACGAAACCTGCATTTCAACCAGAGCGGCCAGAGACTAAATTTAGTACAACCGCTCTAAGTGCCAAGAAGTCCTTTCTCTCCAGGCGAGGTAGTTTCCAAAGATTCAGGAACAATCGCCTATCAACTTCATTCAAACAGCTAGGAACTAGCAGGACAAAGGGTCGCAACAAGGTTACAATGTCTGCTTCCTTCATGTTTAAAAAAAGAAAGTGAATGAACAGAGAGAGTGAGACGTCGTCCAAGGAGGAAGAAATGAACGACAAAACTTAGGAGTTTGTGTAGTTTTCCTGTCAGATGCTCTCGAGTTTCCTTTTCCACCTCTGCAAGTCGTGCAGTGATAAATACAAACGCGATGGCCGTCTAATCTTCACGCGCAATAATTCCTGGAACTATTTGTAAAGCGCTTTTACCGAGAAATCATAAGCAGGTCGGGAAGTGTTTTGACAGCATTGGAGCGCTTTCTAACTCTGTTTACATTCAAGGCATGACCGGCTGTCGAATTCACAGAAACGTGCAGTCGTTCCGAGCACGATGGGCTCAGATTTTTCTGTTTCGGCCACAAACGGACTCTGAAACTGAGACGAAGAAGAAGAAGACGAAGAAGAAGAACGTTCAGACGGAGGCATCAGAAATTGTCGACAGCAGTGTTTTGATTCTGCCGCCTCCTGTTGCCGCGTTACAATGGGCTCTAGATGATTGAGACAGGGGGCACTTGATGTCGTTTCCAACAGGCAAGGTGGCAAAACGGGTGCACCCACTTTGACCATCTGTCACTGAGAATAAAAATAGTGCTACAGTTGTCAGGCTCTGTCTCTACATACCACGGGAGCACAGCTAGAAGAAAATGGGTTAGCAAACAGAGGAGGTTAATGATTATGGATCATTAAGATATGGAAGAATTTGACTATCGATTAAAGAGTGTCAACCTTCAAATGCAGGCAGACTTCATATAAAGGCGATGACATGAGAGTTTTAAGCATCATGTGACATCAGGACGAACAGATCGCGTCTGGGAGCCGCTTCAGTCGGTCGTGCGGCCTGTTTTCTGTGATGTGTTTCGGGCTCACGCGCTTCATAATCATTTCTGTCGCTGTTGCAGGTTTATTTATGAGACGGAGCACTTCAACGGAGTTGCTGAGCTGCTAGAAATCCTGGGAAGGTGAGTAATAACGTCTGGTCACGTGACCAGAAGCGCTTAGCGTGTAAACAAAACTTGATCACAACACACGCAGAGGGCGGTAAACACGGCAGGTTGTAGGTAGACTCAAATATTTGTTTTGGCTTCTTTCACTGACATTTTTTGAGGTTGATTTTGAAAACACGCAATCATCAGTATGACAGAAGCCCCGGTCTTAGTCTGTCATCGCGCTACAGCAGCTTGTAAACAGGCTCGTGGAGGAAGTGACCTGCGTCCGATGACTCGCTGAACTCAGAATCTGAATTTACTCGCCGCGTCCTCTTCAGTTTGTGCGGCCGTCTCGTCTTTCTCGTCCTCACGTTGTTTCTCCTCCGTTCGCAGCATCATCAACGGGTTCGCGTTGCCTCTGAAGGCAGAGCACAAGCAGTTCCTCATGAAGGTGCTCATCCCGTTGCACACGGCTAAAGCGTTGTCTCTTTTCCATGCACAGGTAGGAGAAACTTAACTATTCATCATATTCTGGCTGCAGATATTAATGTTTGTCTCTGCAGGAGAGCTCTGTTAGGATGTAATCGCTGTACTGTAGCACCTCCTGCTGGCTCAGATGTGGAACTGCACTGGTTAAATGATTATTAGTGTTTAAAAGTCAGAAACTCTGTAATAACTGCATTGACCATAGATTTCCACACCAAACATATAGTTATGTGTGTATTCTGTGTGATTTTTTTGGGTACATTTACTGTTTTTTGTTTTCTTTGCTGTCCCTCAGCTGGCCTACTGTGTGGTCCAGTTCCTGGAGAAAGATCCTACACTCACTGAACCGGTACTTTTATTTAAAAAATAAAAAATAATTCTTTAAACATTCCTCCCACTTTAAAATGGAAAGCCTCGAGCACTAAAGTAGTCTACACTGCAGAGAAATTTATAGCCGCTTTGCCAGCAGCCGCCCACGCAAACACTTTCTTTTTGACTCTGGAGAGAAATTCTCATGAAATTCTCTCTCGTTATTTGTGCAGGTGATTCGTGGGCTTCTGAAGTTTTGGCCTAAAACCTGCAGCCAGAAAGAGGTACAGAGTCTATAAATACACTTCACACTTAACCAGCAGTTAACAACGACATCTTCACGCTGATTTTCCTCCTCATGTTTTGCTCCGCCTCTTGTCTAAATCAGGTCATGTTCCTGGGTGAAATCGAGGAGATCCTCGATGTCATTGAGCCGACGCAATTCAAGAAAATCCAGGAGCCGCTCTTCAAACAGATCTCTCGATGTGTGGCCAATCCGCACTTTCAGGTATGACGCAAACGCACACGCTGCTTCCACAGTAACGTCGTAAATGTTCGTTCATTCAGAGATGGCAGGAGTTTCACGTGAACGTCCGCGCGTGCAGCTTCTCACGGGGAATCCTCTGATACGTTTTCTCATCGTTCTGCTGTCTAAAGTCTAACGACGCAAAAGATTCATAAATCCGTAAAACAGAAAGAGCATTTACAGACGAACTGCACTTGCGAGTCATTTTAAGATATTGTGGTGCGGCAGCAAAACAAGTAAAACACTAAACACTGTGTGTACAGCTCACATGGAGGCCGATGGCAGCAGGTACAAAGGAGTGTTTGTGTGTTTGTCCTGCGTCTTGCTATCTGCAGCCTGAGGCTTGTTTTTGAAAGTGAGAGACTCGTACCGGCTCACGAAGGAAGAAACAAGAACAGTTCTCATAAAAGTCCCGTCGACGTTAAGATGGTGTAGATTTCTATGAAAGAAGATGAGCCGATGAGATTTTTTGAGTATGAAAGGTCAGCTTATCATCAACGATGCTGCACTGCTGCCAACAACAACATTAAAATGCTGTTTGCACAGTAATGCATCAGTAATCACGAGCCACTACTATAATATACTGTTTATACTGTGGCTGCAGGAAGATTGCTGGGCTTTAAGCCCAGTTTGACACAGTGGCCAGACTGTAATGGATCGGAACACAACCCATTAACATTTTGATTATCGTCATCGAGTTACGGGAGAGCTCGACAGGACGTCAGCGGCTTCTAGTGCCAAACAATCCAGAAACATACGTGGAAGATGAATGAATGCTGCATCCAGTGAGCCGCTGTAGTTTGAGTTGGTGAACTTTCTTTGTGCAGTGTGGACTGCTGTCACGACTCAAGCGAGTCGAGCGGAAAGTCCGAGCGGTGTCTGTCATCAATCAGCACCGTCTCACCGCTGTCTTCTCCGTCTCCGTCCTCGCAGGTAGCAGAGCGAGCGCTGTACTTCTGGAACAACGAGTACATTCTCAGCCTAATCGAGGAGAACATCGACAAGATCCTTCCCATCATGTTCGGCAGCCTGTACAGAATCTCCAAAGAGCACTGGAACCCGTGAGTACTCCGGCCTGACGAGGTCCAGGCCGTCCGACTAACTTAACAATCATTCGCAGGTAGTGAGTAAGCGTTTTGTTTAAATGTTCACCGTGTTGCAGGACGATCGTGGCTCTCGTCTACAACGTGCTGAAGACGCTGATGGAGATGAACTGCACGCTGTTCGACGAGCTGACCTCCTCCTATAAAGCGGACCGACAGCGGTGAGTAACACACACTTCCACATCGACCTCTTCATCTCATCAGTCGGTGTGAAAGAATAAAAAGTGCTGCCGGCGGCTCAATAACTGCGCTCACCTCGCACACGGCGAGTGTCTGATTGAACAGATGGAAGAGCGTCTTACTCTGACAAGCGCTATTATTCAAACAGGTGTGTGTCTTTCTGTATCGTGTCCAGTCAATTTGAAATTGGATTTTCGGCTGGTGGACAAATGCGTCTTTTTCTGAAACGTTTCCTGAAGTAATAAAACGTCCAAAGTGACCCGACAATGCGAGCGACAGAATGTTCCCTTTTCCTCCTGAAGACCTGCAATCAGGGAGATTAAATTTGATGTTTCACTTGATGTGTCAGCTCTCGCTCTTGGTTTTGTAAAAGGTTCACTTCACCCCGTCACACACACACTCTGCGTATAAAACACTCACTGCACCGCTGACGTAGTCCGAGGACAGGAGGTCGTATAACTCATCGTGTGTGAGAGAGTACAAACATTCCCGGGTTGTGTTTTCTACGATGTGAAGACCAGATGTTCGTTTCTGCCTGCAGACAGCTGTTCTTTTATTTTTATTCTGTCCAAAGATTTAATTTTATGAAACTAGCTCCTCCATAAAAAAAGAAAATACAGCAACACGTGCAACTTAAAGACAGAAATCAGCTGACTGTATCCACAAGCAGCTCCAGCTCAGCTCGGGATCGCTCACAATAATGTCAAACAGACGCGTGTCCGTGCAGGAGATTACGTACTAATTGCAGTTTGAACGCACACAGGCGGCTTTCTTTTACATTCGGTGATCTCAGAATTTGTGTCACTTCCTGTTTTTATGTTGCCGTCGGTTTATTTTTGAACGCAGACCCTAAATCGAAGTGTCCGTCTTCACAGGGAGAAGAAGAAGGAGCAGGAGAGGGACGAGCTGTGGCAGAAGCTGGAGGAGTTGAGGCTCAGCAACAGCACTCTGGTCCAGAACAACAGCCACGGTCTCAACAACAACAACAACAACAATAGTAATAATAATAATACCCAGGACAAGAGCGCTGATGCTGATGCTGATGCCGTCGCCGCCGCCGCCGTCACCACAAACAACAACGATCCTGACGCCAGCGTGGCGCCCGCTGAGAGCGCCCCATGTGCCAAATGACACCGGACGTCAGTGATTTGTTTTTTTTTTATTATTCCGTGACGGTTTGACGTGTTCGGGACTGTCAGGATTAACAGAGACAGAAAAAAAAACACAGATTACACCTCAACAGTATATTAAAATCTACTTAGAGTGACTTAGAACGCCAGCATTTCTTTGGCAGAAAAAAATATATATTTCAACTTAAGACTATTTTTGGATGTTACAGTGTGGCTGCAGTATAATGTTTATCTGTCTGATCAAAGATGTATCCTTTCACATTTAGTTTCTTAACTGAAAATGATTTTTTTTGTTGTTATTATTGTATGATACATGGGAGGGGAGAAAATAATGACTTGAATTTAATGTTTCTGATTGTGCTGCACTTAGACAAGCTGAACAGCTATTTAAAGATGTCCGTTTTTTAATGTGCTTTTCCTTGTTGCTGCCAACATCGGGTGCAAACCTTGAGGAAGAAGGGAATCCAGACTTTTGGGAGTATTTTTTGGGGGGGGGGGGGAGTCGACAGATGGGACCAGATCCACGACTAGATGTTTAGTGTTCATCATTGTATAGAAAAGGGCTGTTATCAGGAGCAGGAGAAGCTACACGGCCTCCCGGACGGGGAGACGCATGGCCAAAAAAAAATAAAATAAAAAACATAATCCCAGATATGGACTGATATCTCTGTAAGCCACTCTAGCTGGGACGATGAAGATAAAAGTAAAAGAGTAAATGTCATATTTGTGAGATTATTTTTGTGTTTTCTGGTGTTGGTAAATATTTTTGTATCTGAGTGGGAAAAAAAATCGTGAAGCTAATCGTCGTTAACGCGCGACAACACCTGCGTTTCTCTAAAGCGGCGAGATCAGGGCTGACTTAAAGGAGTGGTTCGACTTCTTTGGGAAGTCGATGAGAAAATCTTACGGTAAATATGACACTACCTCCCGCAGCTGGGTAGCTTAGCTTAGCATAAAGACTGGGAACGGAGGGAAACAGCTAGCCTGGCTCTGTCTCACTGCGACGCTCATCGTAATGCAGCGAGGTGCCGCGTTCACATTCCCGCTCGATTATTTGTGTCGCTCGAACGCCGTTTTTTTCTTTTCTTCCGTCAACCTCGCACGACTTTCACAACCAAACATGAAATTATTTTAATTTCACTCTCCTGAGTTGTAAAATCCCGTCTGTGACGCGGTGTTTTTAAAAAAAGTATCGATCTGTTACATCAACACATAATTTTAGAGCAGCTAACGCGCCGTTGTTCCTGAATCATTCCTACATTTGGATGCTTGTACTGATGAAACAAACAAACAAAAGAAAAGACGTGCTTGCCTTTTGGACGCAGCCAGGCTAGCTGTTTCCCTTCGTATCCAGTCTTTATGCTAAGCTATGCTAACTAGCTGCTGGACGTGTCTTCTTATTTAACTCTCGGATTTCCCAAAACTTTTTAAAAGCTTAAGTACTATATTTTTCCAGAGTATCGAGAAGGCAAAAATATTTTTGAATGTTTCATTTTGCAGGCGGATTATGACGGATGAGCTCGAGTGTGTGTTTTGTCGAGTGTGTGTGTGTGTGTGCGCGTATGTGTGTGTGTATATGTTGGTTTTGGAGGCTACTTAAAGGGAAATGCCACTCAAATTTAAAGATCTGATGTACAGTCACATTGTTTCAGTCAGTGATTAGGAACATAAGACTTGTCTTATCTGATATTTTAAACCAACAAGAGGCTGATTTCTTTTGTGTATCGTAAGTTGTTTTTTTTTTTTTAATATCCAAACACTCGTTATGAAGCAAGTGATATCAAGACAAATTAACACCGAGAAGATCTCACCTGTTTTTACAAGTTAATCTTAAACCATCAATGCCTGTTCTGAAGTCCAGACTTTATTATAACCTCACATTTGCTTTTTATTTTCCGGCTTTCTGACGTCGGGGAGTTGATAGACGTGTTCATGAATCTGACTGCCGTAGATCATCAAGAACAACCTTTAAAAAACTTTAAAAAAACAAAACGTTGAGTGGTGTTCCCTCTGAACCCCGAGTGTCTGCTCTATTTTACTTTTGTTTGTTTGTTTGTTAGGTCCAGTCTCTTCTGATGCCTTTCTGTCAGCATTCCAACCTCTGTGACGTTAAAATAAAATATAAAAATTAAAAAAAAAATAAAAATCCCACGTGGGGAACCTGTTTTGTAATCGCAGATCTTATTTAGGTTTCACCATCAAATAAAAGTCGACTTTATCTTTCTACTCGAAGCGTGAACATCCGTGTCTTTCTTTCTTTCCTCTCTGTCTCTGTCTTTGCGTTGTAGTACATCATGGAGGTCAACAGGTGGTGGTGGTGGTGCTAGATTTTATTCTCCAGCAAACAGTCATGAGCGTCTGTGACGTGACGAGACTCCGCGACCAGATACCAAGCCAAAAAGTTTGAACACCACTGGTTAAATTTAGACTCTTATTTTGAAGAATAAGCAGTAAATATGACCGAATAAATGTAGTGTAGTGAACAAATGAAGTATAAGGTATTAAAACAACAGGTGAACTGCATGAAGCTGTTTTAAGGAGGAATGAGCACATTGTGCGTGCAGGACGTGGCACTCTGACGTTTTCCTGCCCTCCAGAGAAAAACACGTTGAATTCTGTGGCACAAACTCCGTCTTCATGTTCAGATTCTGAGCCTGTTGCTCCACCTGATGATTAAAAATGATCCTCTCTGTGCTTTGCTGCTTTTTCCTGACCCAGTAGTTGCACCATCTTGTTCCTGACAAACCAAACACCCTCCTTTGTTTCGCCATTTGGCTGCCTGGTTTGGTTGCAATCAGACTAGAAGCCATGGAAAAACTCGAACCTCTTCGATAATTTACATACAAATCGCCTGATTACTGCTAAACATGTTAATTATCGCTCGTCAGCCAAGATTTTAAATGATTGCACAAACATTCATGATGTAACAGTTCATTCAGAGTGTAGCTCTGCTGAAATTAATTGTCACAGCAGACGTGCGACTTTGGTTTTCCTGCAGTGCTGAGTCAATATTCATCCATGAATCATACAGAAGGTAAAGAAAGATGAAACTTGTTTTTTGAAATTAGCTACGGAGACCAAAATTAATGAAAACAAACACGTGGACGCCATGACAACGACATGCCAGGAGCCATCACCAGGACCCTGAAAGTGAAAGCAGCTAAATGGACTCCAGTCATCCATTCATTCATTCATTGTGAGACTCCCTGTGTCCTTCACAGGCTCAGGGGTCATTGAGGTTGAGAGGACAGTAATCAATACGAGGTTCTCAGCCTAACGAGGGGGGGGGTAAGTAATTTATCTTGAATGTGCACGTCAGGATCATCAAAACTTATCCCTCGCTGGGCTTCACCTGAAGTATATGAGAAGTATTTATTTATTTTTCTGTATTTAATTCAGTCTTTGTTTAATTTTCATGTCTGTGAAGATATTTGTTACAATTCTTGGATGTAAAACAAACAAAACAAAAAAAACACATATTTGGACTGAGGAGGCGATAAAATTAACATAACATTGACGGGATCTGAGCCGGGCTGATCCTCCCTGCATCGCATTGAATCACAGATGCTGCCGCCCGTTACCATGGCGACGCATCCCACCCTGCATAAAAGTGAGCCGGCGGCGCACACGCCTCGTTCTTTGCGAGATGAGTCGAGGGTTTATATTTCTCACCCTCAGCAGCAGCAGCAGCAGCAGCAGCAGCAGCCGAGACGAGCAGCTCCAGCTCGATGCCTCTGAACTCCTCTGACGACAACCGGACCGCCTCAGTGTTCGCCTCCAAACTCACCCCTGCTGCTGACATATGCGTCGGGCTGACCATCCTCTCGGTCGGTAAGTGCATCGCTTCTTCTTCCACACACACGTTGTGTTTTTTTAATGCTAAAACTCAACATGAACGCACTTCTGCTTGTCGCAAATGATATTTTAATCAAAACATACAATATGGAAAGTATGCTGGATGATAAAACTTGCATAAAACTAATTTTTGCAAGAAAATATTAACATGCTTTGCTATTTATTTCTACATATTTGCGTATTAACCATCACAGAAACATAAAAAATGATCAACTCTGTTAATTTGTGTACGTCCACCTGAGGCTGCGTCATCCGTTAAATGTGAGATTTGGATCTGACAAACAAACAAAGACAGCAAGAGTGTTTTTCTTCTTCGAGTACACGCAGACTGACTGAGATGTTCACCGTGCTCGCCGTGCCTCGTTTTGTCTCTGACTTCTCCGACAGCCGGTTTGTTTTGTTTGCTGTTTGTCCTTGAGCCCCGTGACGGCGTCGGATTAACTCACCATCACGTCTCAAGTTGTGTTTCTGCTCTCTGATGAATGCTGAGTAATTTCTGTCTCTATAGCTGATGAATGCTCCAACATGTCCCCCAGCTGCTTGTCTAACAGCACCAAAACACGCTGCAATGAGCTGAAAGACGCTAAAATGCGACAATTCTCTGTGTTTTAATGGCTGATGTCTTCTGATGTCCCCGCCGTCCAGTTGTGCTCTCCGTCCTGGGCAATGGGCTGGTTCTGGTGATCTGCTACCGCAGGAGGAAGAAGATGACGGGCTCCGAGCTGCTGTGCGTCAACCTGGCCGTGGTCGACCTTCTCTGCTGCATCTGCTTCTACCCGCTCTCCATCCTGTCCTCCTTCAACCACGCGTGGATGGGAGAGAACATCACCTGCGTCTACTACGGCCTCGGCTGCTACATCTTCGGCCTGTGCGGCATGTTCACCATCGCCGCCATCAGCGTCACCCGCTACCTGAAGACGTGCTACAGCTTGGTTTACGGTGAGGAGAAGAGACAAGGGACAAGACAAGAGTATATAATGTGCAGCACGGCACAAACGTTATGTGACTGATGTTTCTCGTTACAGCTGTGTGGCTGGAGGGAGCGAACATCCGGATAGCCTGCTGTGCCATCTGGCTGGTGGCTGCAGTGTGGTCCAGCTTCCCTCTGTTCGGCTGGGGTGAGTACGTCCCCGAGCCGTACGGATTGTCCTGCACCGTCGCCTGGAGGGGCTTATCACACCTCGGCCAAGGACGCCTTCTACGTCATCTGCTCCTTCGCCTGCTTCACGCTGGTCCCCGTCGTCCTCATCGTGGTGTCCCAGGGTCTGATCCTGCACAAGGTGTCCCGCTTCACCTACTCGCTGTCTGCAAGAGGCATCCGCAACAACCTGCGGCACGCTGAAAGAAGACTCTCCATGGTGAGCTTTCTGTTGCGGCTGCTCGAGTTTTTACCTTGGAAGACGTTTGAGTGAGTTGACGGGAGACTTTGTGGAAGACGTGCACTGACAGGACTTGACATGGACTTTCCCCCCCCCAGCAGCTCTGGTGTCTCATCAGCAAGTCCAAGTCAAGTCACAGGGTGCCGTCTTCAAGGCTTCACAGAAATCCAAGTTGTGTCACGCTGATTGAAGGTTTCTACGTTATGATTGAAGGTTTCTACGTTATGATTGAAGGTTTCTACGTTACGATTGAGGTTTTCTACCGTATGATTGAGGTTCCTCTACGTTATGATTTGAAGGTTTCCTACGTTACGATTGAAGGTGTCTACGTTACGATTGAAGGTTGCTATCTACGTTACGACTTGGAAAGGTTTCTACGTTATGAGTTGAAAGAAGGTTTCTACGTTATGATGAAAGGTTTCTACGTTACGATTGAAGGTTCTACGTTACGATTGAAGGTTTCTACGTTATGATTGAAGGTTTCTACGTTATGATTGAAGGTTTCTACGTTACGATTGAAGGTTTCTACGTACGATGAAGGGTACGATACGTTGAGGTTTCTACGTTACTGATGAGGAGAAGTTTCATAGCTTAATGATTGAAGAGTTTACTAGACGTTATGATTGAAGGTTCTCGTTACTGATGAAGGTTTCTACGTTATGATTGAGGTTTCTACGTTATGATAGAAGGTTTTCTACGTTTCTACGTACGATTGAAGGTTTCTACGTTAGCTGAGTTTACGTAATGAAGGTTTCTACGTTATGATTGAAGGTTTCTACGTTATGATTGAAGGTTTCTACGTTATGATTGAAGGTTTCTACATTACGATTGAAGGTTTCTACGTTATGATTGAAGAAGGTTTCTACGTTATGATTGAAGGTTTCTACGTTACGATTGAAGGTTTCTACGTTATGACTGAAGGTTTCTACGTTACGATTGAAGGTTTCTACGTTACGATTGAAGGTTTCTACGTTATGATTGAAGGTTTCTCTACCTTCAAAAGCCTCCTGAAGACCTCCAGCTCTTCGGAGAGGACCTCCTCTCCAACACTGCCTACTTACTGCTGCACTAACATTGACCTTAGCAGCCTTTTCTTTAGTATTAAAGGATTTCTGGGCACACTGGCCCTCTTCCCTATCCATTCACGTACACATTTGTATGGTGTGTTGTTTACCTGTGGACATACAGGCTGACACACGGGTGAAAATATATAAGCCTGGTTCACAATACATGAAATATAATGGACCATTAGTCATAAAGGTCACCTTTCATTTGAGAGCTCTGATGAAGAGCCGTCAGCAGATGGACTGTACTTACATAACGTTGTTTTCGACCACACACAGAGCTTTTACGCTACACGTCTCGTTCACACATTCACCCTCATCTCTGACGGCCAGAGATGAGAGAGCGGTTCTGTCATTTGCGTTTGAGAGGGAGCATCATAAGAAATGATTCATTAACTCTAATGTCTTGCTTCCTCTTCCAGATGTTTTTCTGCATCAGCCTTGGTTTTGTGATCGCCTGGGCTCCGTACTCTGTCGTGTCCTTCCTCTTCATTTTCCACAAGGGGAACTGGTACATGGCTCCTGCGGGCTTCGTCTTTCCCGCCCTCTTCGCCAAAAGCTCCCACGTCTACAACCCGTTCATCTACTTCTACTTCAACAAGACTTTCCAGCAGGAGCTCCGCTGCCTGCTCTTGTCTTTGTGGCCCAAGCTGGGAGGAAATCGAGTGGGCATCCACATCGCCTCGGGCCACCAAGCCCCGTATCCCATCCACATCCAGCTCCAGGAGAGAGGCTGCGTCCGAAAGAAGAACGCCGTTCTGTATCAGGACAAAACTACCCGCAAGAGCAAGAGCAAAGACAAAGCAACGCACGCCAACAGCAACCATGTCCAAGGCGGGCCAGTGTACAACTGCTGGGGGTCCTCATCGAATACACCCACCCTCTCGGTGAAGAAACCCACCAAAGCCTCCCAACCTGTGTCTATATGAACTCTGGACAGGTCAGACTTATGATTTAAGGCAGCCGACAACCAAAAGATGCTCATAAGTTAGCAGCCAAACATGGAGAAAAACCTTCAGTGCTGTTTTTTTGTTCTTCTTTTAGCGTTAAACTTCACCTGTGGCTCAGTAGCAATGTTCAGACTCTCTGTTCCTCCAGTGGAAGTAGAGTCAGAGTTACTACACACGCAAACATCTCCAGGATATAAATGTAATCTGTGTTAAATGATGTCTTTCTATACATATTCTACAAATTACAGGTGCTGCAGCGAGATCACGCCGACCTTTCTCTCAGAGGATGTTTGTGTTTGTCAAACACAGGCGCTAGTTAGGTCAATAATCAGGTCTCTGGCATGCAGCCTGCTGGGTCAGATGCAGCATCGCTCCGGTGATCTGGTGACTTCTCCTCGTGCAGCGTCTTTTATGTTCCCCCTCAGGATGACTCTCTGGTTTCAGGTAAAAATCACGGCGAGTAGAGCGTTCAACTTCTAAGTCGTAATTACGAGTGACAAACAAACAATGTCGACACCTCACATCTGCCAAAGATCAGCGGCAACTCCACGTGCCAATGCAAGAAAAACGGCAAAACTGCAGTTCCTCAAACGTCCACTTGAGGCTGGCTCCAGAAGTGAGTCAGTCTCCGTAAGTCCCCATGTTCAAATGTCCAACTTCACAGCAGAAATATACAACTGTACTGAGGGTGAATTCAGCAGTTTAGATTATATTGAGGCTTAAAGTTATGAAGAATTAACAGCGTGGACGCTTTGATTGGCAGGTGAGTGGCAGGACGCGCCCCCCCGTGATGTGAACGCTTCGTCCTGCTGCGGCACGCTGAAATATCTGCTCAGATAAAGACCTGTTTTGCAATATTTCCCCAGGTTTATGCATAATTTATACCGTCTTTGAAGTCACTGATGCAGTCATTAAATGTCATTTTTAAAAGTTTTTTAAACTCTAAAATGTTAAAGTATAATTTTGTTTGTATTTATATCACTGCTGCATAGACACAGACGCTGATATGTAGTTATCAAACAGACATTTAATATTTTGTCTGATGTTTTGATCTGAGTTTATTCATTTGTGAATGTGCTTTCATGATATTTTGGATTCCTTGCCGCTGCGTTTCTTCGTTCTAAATGTCCGCCCTGAGTTTAAATGTTTTGTGAGTTTATCTTTGCAGTGTTTTTTTTTTTCTTGAAGCAGCTCGAGAAACTTTATTTTTCTAGCACTCGGATGTCTCTTCTGATACTGAAATGTGTTTTTATAACGTGCAGAAGATGCATATGTAAAATCTGTATCATTTATATATTTGAAGGTTCAGAGATTTTCTTTTTTCTATTCAGTCCACAGTCTAACTCTCGTGTGATGAATGGTATTTAATAAAATTCTCTCACAGTCTGACTGATTTAACAGCTTCATGCATGTTCATGAGTGGATTCATTTGCTCGTCTAACGAGCTCCTCGTACTCACACCGTGTTTGTGTGAGTGGATGAACGAGTGTCACTGAATAATGCTCGGTTTAAATTCAAATCTATATTAAAGGTGTCGTTCACGGCAGTAGTGCCGTGCGTCTTTAACGCTGCTGAAGTCTGCCACAAATTCAACTTTCAAGAAGCTTGTAATGTTTCAGTTTTTGTTTTTAGGGGTAATATTTGTACTTTATGTTACATTACTGAGGTGTGTGTGTGCTGTTTTCGTGCAGGAGTGCGTTATATTGAGAGATTCTGGCCCTCTCGTGTATGTAAACGGCGTGGCCTCTCAATATAATGCAGTCCAGTTTAACACGCCTCAGTAAACCTTTACATGAGAGGTTAAACGATTAACCTCTAATGTAAATCAGCATTTAAACAAAACCTGTGCGAAGAAGAAGAAGCGTGCAGATAAATTTGACGTGTGCAAAGAAATTAAGCACGTACAGAGAGATTAAACGAGAGAAATTATTATTTTATTTATGAGTTTTATTTTTTTTCAGCCACCTTGTGCATGTCGAGCTGCTGTCAACATGCGAATCTCCCCAGCGTGGCATCGGGAGGAGGCGGAGAGCACCGTGATAGATCGGCGTGAACCAGCACAGAGCCTCCAACTGTAGCTACACATGTAAAACAAACGCGAGGTGGAAAAATCTGCATGTTTACAGTACACCTGTATTTATGTGTATATCACAAATGAGACGTGAGCTGTTGAGCTGCCTTTGTTGTCATTGTGATGCAAATCAGGGTCAAACACAAATACTCTGCTTTACATGTAAATAATTGGTTACCATAAAGTGACTATGAATATCTCAGCGTTGATTGAGACCGCTCCTGAAATGCGCGGTGCCGTGTGTGCAGTGAGGTTTTGTTTATGTAACTTGAGATTATGTAACCTCGTCTTGACAATGGGCTGCATTGATGAGCGCAGCCGGAAAAAATAAAAATAAAAATCGCTCTCGCTGTATGAATTCACTGCAGGGTTTCATCTGTAATTTCACCTTCATAATAAGGGAGGTGCTCTTAGTGTGTCAGAACATCAGAGCTTGTCAAAGACGCCGATCAATCTGTGGCAGCTGAATTACTTTTCTAAACACACACACACACTTCTAGAATAATGGAAACCTTTCTCTGAGAGAGATCCATTAGAGAGAGAATGGCATAAATTGCAGTAGTGTCAGTAACTGAACACAGCCAAGATCAAACCATTAATGAAAACATCACGCCGCACCACTGAACCGGGTGAGAAGCATTAACTTTTCTCCACAGCATTAGTAACAAAAGTGCCTGAATGTTCCTCGCTGAGTTGGTGTGGTTAGTCCGAATAGATAAAATAGAGACACTGAACTTCCCATCAGTGACATAATCAATAGAGGCTCTCTGAATCGGAGGATTCACCGGCCGGACAAACTAAAGAAAGCAAAGAGCTGAATGAGTCAGAGACCCTGGAAAGATGCTGAGTTTAGGAGTTTAAGCCATGACCAATGTAGGTTTCCAAAGCGGAGCCGCTGCCATCTTGGATGTACTGCTTCTTCTGCGTCACGGTTAATCTAAATATCAGCAAAGACGTGGATCACGATGTGGGCTGAAGGACGCCAGTTTTTAGTCCGCATTGGCTTCATTTCCCAGCGCAGCCGAGTGTTCAGCCAACGGGGTTCATCTGGCACAGGCGTGATGTCTTGACCAGGATATAATGACTACTGGAACCAAACACAAGCACAACATGACTAGTTTATTTTAGCTTAGTTATTTAACAAAGACAGAAAGTCGGCCTTGATGACAACTCGTCAGTTTCGTTCAGTCTGGTTAACTCAAATCTATGAAAAAGAAGGAGCATGTGTCTCTGTACGCACGTATCAACCACAACCTCTCAAAGTAAACCATAAAACTTTAAATTGACAGTATTAATATTTTTTTCTGGTTAATGGCGAGCAGCAGCAGGAACTCATGTATAAATACGCTACTTTCCTGTTTGGCTGCTAGCGCCTCATTATCTTTTATTACTGATACTTGTTTCCATCCAGTTATTGGAAGCAAGCGTTTATATGTTTCATAGAAAGTCAGAGAAATCATCAGTTCTTGAAGAGAGTTTCCTTTTAGCTCCGTTTTTGGTCTCCACCATCAGCCTCGTCTCCCAGAGACAACATTTTCTATACTTTCCCCGTCCTCGTGTTTGGCGCTGATGACCGAGTCGACCTGCAGCTGGAAAAGAGTTTGAAGGAAGCGTGAAGTAAAACCAAGACGATGAACCGCTGAAACACTCCGAGGGGAACTACGCGGTTGGGTAACGCCTGCGTGTTGACAGATCTTCCTCCTCCTTGATCTTGATCGAGTTCTCCACAATAACAATGAGAGACATTTTAAAGTTAAGGTTATTACAGATCTCCAGGATTTAACGAACAATCAGTCACTCGTCCTGCAGCACCGTCTCTGCAGGTGGCATTAAGCGAAGCAATCTTAGCAGGCCATTCATGATTATACAGCTATTAAGCAAATGGTTGCCTTTGTGTTCTGCTGTTGCTGCTGGCCTTAATGGCGCTGAGATCGGGACCCCTGTGGTCCAAATCACTTATTCAACGTGTCAAAACAGGAAAGCGAAGGTGTGAAATGATCTGAATACAGGAGACTGAAGGTGTCAGCCCGCTCTGACATTCCTCTCGGGTTGACGTGTAATGAAAAGACGGCAACAATGTCAAACAGACGGTCACCAACGGCGTGAAATACTGTCGTCAATCCTGAATCAGCAGAGTATTAAAATATGAAAAAACGTCATATTGTTAAGAACAAATGTGGAGCGTCATGACTTCCCTTTTCTCTCCGGCGTGTGTTCATAGAAAGAGGAAGTTGATTTTGTGTGATGACGGTTACGTTCTTCGTTTACCTAACATCACTTAGAAAAGTCAATCAGTCCAAGACTTGAGTTTGAATAAATGAATGCTGTGTCAGATTTCCTCCTCACGTGTTTGCATTTAATTAGAACAGCAGAAATAATCAACATCTCTCTTGTTTTATCTTCCACTAGGAAGGCATGAGTGCAGCGAGAACCTTTACAGGTCAACTTAATTTCACCTTCTCCAAACGTTCGATGCACACGTCCAACTGTGCAGTGCTTCTCTAACAAGCTGACGAAGTGTCTGATCCATGAATCGACCGCTAAATGTTCTGCTGCGATGACTGTTTCTATTTTAACAAATCCTCTTCGCCGTGACACCTGCCTGCCCAGTGCGGGGCCAACGGGGCGTCCTCGGAGAGAAGTCGCCGCTAATCAATGCTCAAGGACACATGACAAGTGTCCTTGAGCATTGACTGAATTTACTTTTTACGCTTCAGCTTTCAGAATCTCCAGTTAAATCTCCTTACAGCATAAAATAACCTCACCGTGAGGTTTTTATTCAGCCGCGGCTCTCAGGCTCGTGACGATGCCACGTGATCTTCACGCGAGGATTCGGTTGTTACATTTAACACCTCTCTCCGCCGCAAAAGTCTTAATATAACATTTCACATACAGTATATGCAGAAGAGCTCGTGACTGTATACGCGCTTTGTCACGCAAACATCTCGAGTACAGTGCTTAAGCGCACTTTTGAGGAATTAGCGCTTAACTTGAATATTTGCACGTCACGTCACGTCACCCTCTGCCTCTTAGCGTTAGTGTTTGGTTTGTCCATTCTGGCCTGCTGTAGATATAAAAGGCTCATCCGAAGGTAATAATTGTTGTTCTCGTTAGGTCCACAAAAATCTATTAAAAATTTTGTTGCAGAACTTTGTTTCTTGCCTCGTTAGTCACCTCACGACCCCCACATTTATTCTGTGACCCTTTAATGTAAAATATAACACAATATCAGTAACGGGGGCCATTTTCCTGCACGAGCACTTACATTTTTGATACTTTAAGAGCATTTTGGTGATAATGCCTTCATATTTTTCTTCTTTCACCTGAGGATTTTAACACTGCCACACAGAACAGGTTCTTTTCCTTGTTTGTGAGGAGGTGTGCCCGGGAGTCGGCTGTGATTGGTCGTGCTGGGTCAAAGGTTCTTCTATCGCGGTGTGTCACGGTTGCTCCCTGATTCTGTCCAGTGTCGTCACAGCTGCTCAGACACTTTTAAAAGTACATCTGTACCGTGCGTGTGTGTGTGTGCACCTAATCATGTATGCCAAAGGGGGGGGGGGGTCCGTGAGACCCTGTTTTTCGGAGGCACTGGCTGTCACGGGATCTCACCCTCGTTAGTCTGGAAATGGGGACGAGGCAGCAGGCCCTGATAGGATGCACGGCGATCTCATTATGGGAGGAAGCTGCCCCACTGGAGCGGAACAGGACAGGCTGTGATGGAGAGATGGATGGGTACAGTTTGAGGCGGGGGTGGGGGGGGGGGGTTGGTGACTTGGATCAGACTGGCACTGCAGGTCCAGGTCAGGCACACAACACCCCCCCTCTCTCTCTCTCCTCTCTCTGTTTTGTGTGCCAGCCGGGCCTCCATTGTTTACAACCCTCATTAGCACCGGTTAGAAGAAGAAGAAGCTATTCTGCAGGACAGTGGGCGTCATTCTGCAGGCGCTGCCTGGCTCGCTCAAACTGGGAACGCAAACTACGTCCTCTCTGCTTCCCAGGGTGAAAACTCCCAACTGAAAACACAAACCAGAGTGCGGGACAGCGGGAGGGCTGAGGGCTTACTTGGAAAACACCAGTCATGGACTCTCCACACAGGAGAACCGCAGCGATACGGAGAGGAAGCTACGATGACGCCGAAGCTTCTCTGCGCCCCGTGAGTATTGATCAAAGTCAAAGGTGAAAAAGATCCTGATGAGTGTGAGGTGAGGCTCTTCCAGCTGCTCCGGGCTCATGAAACCTTCTCGTACATCAGTCGCTGTCTGTAATGAACTGAGGTTTGAGTGTTACGTAAGATGCTGCTCATGTTCTCTCACCGCTGCCTCGCTGTCATTAGGTGATGCGAAACAGGTCAAGGGTGAAGAATGTCCTCGAGGTGTTGAGAGAGAAGCGAACCTTTGTTATGTAAAAAAAACAGCTTCCATCTAAGCAAGCGGCGGTTGTTGTTCTGCTGTCTTATCTCAAAAGGAAATGCTCTTTGAGGTTTGACCACATCGCCATCTGAGCCCAAAAATATCCACCTGATGTCCTGTTGTTGTGTTGAACCCCAACTAGTTATCTCTACTCAGAACACCGTTTCTTTCATATCGATATATTAACATCAACCAGCTGGTTTCAGTATATTGGCACTTCTGCAAGCAATCATCCTGCTAATTGGGGAGCCCAATTAAGTAATTGCGGACACGACAAGTCGAGGACTTGGAGAGTAAAAAGGCTTTTCAAAATGAAATGATCAACTTTGTTTGAGGGTAATTACATAAAACATCAAAGTGTTTTTATACAGCAACGCGGGTCAAACTTACCGTGCCGCGGGAAAGCTGTTGTCTCACCGCCAGATTGGGATGACGTGTTTGGATTTCTAGTTAGTGGTGAACTGTTCTGTGCGGATACCGGACAGGTTAACGCCAACGTTGCCCCGTTTCTCTTCTGCTACGTCACGAGTCAGCGGATCTGCATGTGCCAGCGTGGAGCCGAGACAGAGGGCAGAAAGAGATTCTTTGTCAAGTGTTCCTGCTTTTGTTTGTTTTGTTCTGCTCGCTCTCTCTCTCTCTCTTTGTCTTCTGTTCTGCTTAAATCAATTTCCTAGTGTGTCCGGCAATTAGAGCACAAAAGCAGCCACGACGAGACGGAAAATCTGTTTGTTTTCTTTCACTCAAATTAACAGAACGGAGTCGATGTGCGGAAGGCCGTTCCTGCTGGGGAAAATGTGACTGAAATATGTAATTATCATAAAATCCTGTACAGACACTGCAGCCAGGAGGTTCTGGGTAAAATGTCTCCACTGTTGGATCATGAATGTAGGCACAGACAGGTGACCTCCTCATGATGAACTGCAACAACTTTAGAGATCTCTCGATGTTTGAATTGAACACCGTCACCATTGTGACCTCTCAGGAAGGCGTCATCACAGCGGGAATTGAACCATCTCGCACCACAAGGTCGACCCAACACATCCGTCCCCATGCACGCTTCTTCCTGCCACCTTCTGGAAGAGGTTTCTGCGGGTTAAGATCCATGAACTTCCAGGACGGGAAAGTGTTTCTTCACACAGGCAATCATAAAGCAAACCAGCTGCTACTTGAATTCAGTTCTAAAGCTACCTCTCTATCCTCTACAGGGATGCATCAGTCCTTGGAGAAAAACCCTCTGAACTCACTTAGCTTGACCAAACCTGCGATTAAACGGCGGGAATCATACTGAACGTGAATATTTTGGTTCATTAGTGTTTGATACGACTCAATCTAAAGCTCCGATCCGACTAAAACCACTGATCACTCGCAGCGCGCAGGCCTTGTTGTTGCTATGCAACATGTAATCAGATGTAAATCATAAATGCACCGGGAGGTTAACAGTCTACATCAGCAGTCGGCGGCAGACAACATTTCAAAATCACGCGCTGTTGTTGTCGTTGACGGCGCTGTTGCGACCGTTTTCTCAGCTGGGTGAACAGGAACAATTTCCAAAGCAATCTGTTTTGGTAAATGAAGTGAACGGAGGCTTGGATCTCTCTTCTTCTGTACAGTTGTGGATGTTTTGCACATCCACCTCCGACAGTGTTTCCACTCAAAACTATGTTCAGATTCTTGATGTGCCTCCACTATGTGATTATTTTCAGAGGGGAAGTTGTGACTTCGAAGACACGCCGCTGACTCATTTCAGTCTGAGGGGTTTGGTCCTGGATTTTTAGATTGATAGTTCATTCTATTTTTACACACTTCCTCGTCTTTGCTGATCAAAAATAACCCAAAACAGACTCGACAAGAGTCACACCGATGATCGCGGTGATTCACGAGCTTCACAGCAAACCATCTGCTCTGTTGCTGGTACTGTCCTCCCTGACTGAAATCCTCTGTGTTGTCTGCTCATTGATCAAGACAACGTGAGGAAATCTAGAGAAGGTCAGAGAAAATGCGCCGGATCTGTCGAATGAAAGCCCGGGTCGCGAACATCCGAGGACAAAAACATTAAAGTTCTGTGTGTGCCAGAGTAAGAGTAGCTTTCTGACTATCTCTGACTCATGTATTGTTTTTTTTATTAATCCAGTATTTTGTGGTAGTTCAGGAACTCTGTCGTCCTCCGTTACATGAAGAATGTTCAAAAACAAGACATCTGATGACACAGAACAAACCCTGTGATTTTTTTTTAGCGTTTTCTGACATTTTACAGACAAAAAAATGAACCAAGAAGATAATTGTCAGATGGATCGATAATAAAAATAAGCCGTGTTAGCGTCTCAGCGGATTTAATACAGGATGGACTGGCTTTATCAAGCTTTATGTGTACTGTTACTTTTATGATTCATCACGTCATTTTTACACTTCAGAGTTTAGTGTGAGGCGTCCACGCTGCGACTGCGATGACTAATGTTTCATTTATAACCCAGAGATGAACGAGATGGTTCATACGCAACAGCTGCTAATTTACAGCTGGTGCAAGTGTGAAAATGCTAGAACGTGATGTGGTGAAGAAACACACTGACGTGGACCGCATGCATCAAATCTGACATCTCGTTGAGGAAAATAATTAAATGAAATGCCCGATACGTAGATGTGTATTTTGTTAATCTGCTGTTTCACCTCTGTTTTCTCGCAGCACCTCAGACACTTGGCTCACAGACGACGCTCCGCCCCGTCACTGGTCTTTGGGAAGGCGTTGGGGATGTCATGGTCTCCAATCAGGTGCGTACCTCATTGCGACTACGACACTCACACACGTCCGGTTGTTGGGAGTGCTGGAGAGGAGGTCCTCTCTGAAGATCTGGAGGGCTTCCCCTGATCTGGTAGGAACTGCTAAGGCGTTCCACCAACGGGGAACAACAGACGATAAAAGTTTGGATTGTCCTGAGTGTACCGGCGCAACGGACATGAGGTAACATAAGTCTGTATAAGGACATCCAAGTTAAGTGGGTGCAGAACCGGAGACTAATTTGTAGGCGATGGGGCTGCTACACGTAATCAGTACAGTTCGATGAGTAATATGACCC
The DNA here is from genome assembly GCA_014281875.1 of Nibea albiflora. Taxonomy (NCBI): domain Eukaryota; kingdom Metazoa; phylum Chordata; class Actinopteri; family Sciaenidae; genus Nibea; species Nibea albiflora. The sequence goes on along the minus strand of CM024802.1, from coordinate 17,727,272 downwards.
TTTGGGTTGACTGAATCTAGGCGTGCAGACGCATTCTGGATCATCTGAAAGGCCCATTAGGAGGGCGTTACAGTAATCAAGTCGTGACCACAGCCTGTAGTTGGGTAGCATGTTGAGTCAAGTATGGTCTGATTTTACGTATTTTTTGAAGGGCTAGACAGGGAGTCGATTTTGATGCTAATGCCGTGGCGTGTAGTAGGTCTGGCTGGGAGGTTCAGCTGCAGATGGTGTGCCTTCATCCATGTGGATATATCGGAGAGGCATTCAGAGTACAATTGCAATCTCTTTCAATTGCCTGCTGTTGACAGCTGTGTGGTTTAGGAGGATTTGGGCATCGCATCAGTAGTTGTGAGGCGGGAAGGATGTTCCTTCCTGAAGCAGTCTGATGATCTGGAGATACAAAGCTGTGTTATATAACTGGAACCTACCTCTGATTTTCACTGATTGATTCTCAAAACGATTTCCAGTCCACACACCAATTTCTTTTTTTTATAATTTTATTCATATTGAACCAATTTTGATCAAATTTGTAGCTGCAGTCAACACAGCACTCGCACAATAAAATAATCACATTTTTCGTCTGGGTGAAATCAAAATGTTGAGCTTTAGAAACACCAGACAGGTCAAAGTTCAACATGAACACGTTGATGACGCAGTGTCGGTGATGTAACATAAAAATCAATCTCCCCCGAGAGCTGCAGGTTGTTTCACCTTTTCTATTCAGCTGTCACCACATTTTGGTTTTTCTTCTAACCAGCAGACCTGATAATCTGACAGTGCAGTCGGCGGTTACACAGCGAATTTAACCTGAAATTGAAACAGGTGCAGCAGGTTTTGTCTGCTATGATGAGTTGTTTTCTTTCACAGTAAGTATCTGACAGTAAGTTGCGGAGACGTTGCAAGAGGTTGTCGAGAATTTAACCCTCTATTGCTAACAGCAAAACAAGTGCAACACAAGACAGCTCGGCCTTTTATTTCACAAAGCTCATCACTATGTCGGTCATTATGTCCATGGAGGCTGCTGATCCTGGTTACATTGCCAGCTTGCCCAGCTCCTGTTCTGGCACGACACCGGCCTGTAAACCCCCTCTTCTTCTTCTTCTTCTTCTTCTTCTTCTTCTTCTTCTTCTTCTTCTTCTTCTTCTTTCAAAAACGCCCGTCGTACAAACACTAACACTCCCCCAGTGCTCCTGAGCTCACAGTTTGGGCAGCCCAGCTAACAAACTGAGCTAACAGCAGCTGCAAATTACACCAAAATGACTTGAAGTCAGTAATTTAATGGTATAAAAGTTATGCCGTCATTGCTCCAGTGAATAAATAAACGATAATAAGAGTTCATTTGTTCATTAAAGAAGATTATTCGCACAAAAGGTATGAAATACCAGCAAAAATACCAACCACTCTCTGTTAGCAGCCGCTGAATTGTGATGATTTGTGACATTTGGAAATGTCACCTTGGACTTAAGGAGATTTTGACGTGCCCTTTTCACCACTTACTAACATTTCAAGCAAGAACTGGTAAGAAGAAGTGTTAGTGGAAGCCCCGATTCAAAGAAAATATAGCCTGCAAATGACCCACATTTCTGTGCATCCACAGCTACAGCAGAGGAAATAGTAGTTTTAAAGACTGCCTGCAGGTAGGCAGCACGCAGGAATACAACCTCATTGTCGTCACAGAGCAGCACCTGACAAACCACAAGTAAAAAAAGTGTTTTCTTCACCTCGCCATGATGCCACCTCACTTTGAACAGCCTAGTGATGTCAGCTCAGCCCTGCTGTGCTTCAGGGTCACATAGCCCACTCTGTTCAGGCCACAGACACAGATGTCCCAGTGGGGGATTTACAGAGTGGGGTTTTGAAAGAGCGACCTTCACGTAGATCAGACTCCTCAAGTCTCACCACAGCGCGATATGGACTCAAAACCTTTAACTGATGAACAGGGCCGAGGCGGACGAGATCCTAGATCTACACTCAGTATAAGCAGAGAGACCTTTTGTTGATCGTCAAATGTGCCAAATAGCTTCTGTTTACTTGGATTAAAGTAGCTGCATCTTTCCTTTATCTTGTTTTGGTCTTCTTTTATTAAGGCAGACAAAATCTAAACGTCTCAGTCTTTATCTTCACCCTGTCTGTGCCATCAAGGCAGCACTAACCTCTGGGGAAACGTCAATCTGCTGCTTATGAAGCGTGTTTCCTTTTCCAGGTTTACGGCGCGTTTCTCTTCAGCGCTCTCACACGAGCCAAATTTAATCTTTACTGTTTTCTTCTACATTTTAAATCACGCTCTTGTATCGTGTCTGACTTTTGGAGCGCCTCGCAAAAAGAAGGAAAGTTCAGGGCATCGAGGACGCTGAGGTAAAGTCAGTCTGGGGATCTGTTTTCTTCTGCCAACTTCGAGTAAAAATGCGGTAGAGGGGAAATCCTGAATCCAAGCCATATATTTCATATTTTCAAGGATTTTCAAGGAGATTTAGTGGTCTGATCTTGAAGTTATTTATCACTTCACTTATAGAAAATATAATCAATAAATAGAAATAAAGGTAATCCTGTGAGCCGCAGCTCTGTAATGTCACCACACACCGAGTAATGTCAGACTCTTGATGTGTATCATCACCTCCTCTTGGATGTGTGACGTTTTAACCCTTTAACCTTTTTTAGATTCTCGTACTTCTCACATAAAGACCACCAGAGCGCGTGGAGGGGGCGGGTAATCAAAGCAATCGAAAGGAAATGTCAGACACATCCCACTATCACACCCCCACCCCTTCTGCATTCACACACACACACACACACACACACACACACAGATCATTTCCATGAGGTCTAGGACTTAGTGGGTGTAAGTTTCACTGCAGTGGGACTGTAGCTGACGCAGTGTCTGTCTCGGCACCCCAGAAACATTTGTGGTGAAGATAATTAGCTATGTCACTCAATCTAAATATTCCAAAACTACAACATTATAATGAGATTTTGAGTATGAATAGCGCATACAGCTCTCAGGCGTCCTGATTGTTGACAACATGCCACGAGATGAAGGCTGACATTAGCTCAGCAGCCGGACTTGTTCCGTCCAAAGGTAAGCGATGAGTGTGAAGACGTCACGCTGTGGTTCGCCCGCCTACTCTGGACGCCACCTGACCGTTCGGAGTAGGAGGGTACTCAAAACAAACAAAAGAAACGTTAGGCACATCCCACATCACACCTTTCACAAGGGCAAACCCCTACAGTCCCTCCAGAGCCCACAACGATGTGACAACATGTACAGACCGAATAATGTAGCCAAGGACGTCCGCTCAATATTAGTATTTCTAAAGCGTCTTATTGTTCTAGTTGTGTGATTATACTCTTTATATTTAGCTTGATTATCCGTGTAACTGATTTGCAGTCATCTCTGATTATGAGTTTTGTAACAAGCTGGAAATCATCAGTCTTCATTATAACGGTCGGACGCCTCAGGACTAGATATCTTCTACAAACGTTTCTTTGTAATAATGAACTTTGAACCCATCTTTGTTGCCTTTGAACGGAGCAATCTGTAGTAGCACCTAGTAGTACAGCTGCTGACTGAAACCACCTCGCCTCACCTTCTTCTTCTTACCGTGAAGGGAAAACTACTAGCGGCTGCAAAACGTGAGAAGCGGAAACCGTTACGGAGCCTTCTGTCCCAACAAAAACATCACTGTACACTAATGAAAACACACTTATGCATATTATTTCTGCCATATTCTCTTAATAGAGCACCCCTAAATCTGACCCACCAGACCTTTAAGTACAATCTTGAGTCGCTTGTGCTTAATAGAACAAAACACACACATGCATGCATCGCAAGTTATAACCCAGCGATGACTGAAATGAACTCTGTTCATGTTGTTTGCACATGTGCACATGATAACCACCAGTTGGTGTGGGCTTCTCCCACTGTTTTATTTGCTGGTATTTTATGTGTCATCCTCAGTAGGCCACGAAGGGTAACAGGGAAAGTACCTGTACTGCAGCTATTTGAATGTGTCGCCCTGAACTCACAGTCAGTGGGAGGCACAATGACCAACGCTGGTTTCAAAATGACTGACAACAAACAACTCTTACTTCTTGTGTACACATTTGTCTTTGAGTGTTTACTTTAATTTCCTCATTAGATCAGACATAAGTCAGCTCATAGTGGCGTGTTCCTCTGTGATGCCGACAATAAAAACATTATTTACATGATATCGATCCTTTAGGTTAGGCCGTGCCTTCGCACACAGGTCTGACATTTGTCTTCATATTAAAAAATGAATCCTCTCTGTGCCTGTTGTGTCGTTGCACACTATCAGCGCTCTGTATAATTTGCTAATGCTCGGTTATTTCCAATATCACACCTTCATGAGGATGAGTAAGCGATGTCAACCGCACAGATGGTGATTTGAGAGCTGTTTGTCCTGATAAACTAACCGCGATGTCTACTTGTGGCTCTAAGTTCAGTATAAATCAACCTTTGAGTGATGTGCAGCCCCTGAAAGAAGGTGAAACCCCCCCTGATGGATTTATGAAATGACTAATGGGACAAGAAAGAAGAAAAACAATGTTCTGCTGCAGAAACATGAATCCATATTTCTAATCTTTGTTAATCACTAGATCATTCCACCTGTGTTTAACATTCATTCTGAGTTTTAGAGTGGAAATAATTAATAATTTCTTAAATATGAGGAGCGAAAACGCTGCTTCATTAATGATTTCGAGGTAAAACTGATTGGGAATCATTAATCTATCGCTCAATTTGTACTAATACAAATTCATGGGCATTGATGAGATCGTCGCTTTGAATTCAAATGAGTTATAATCTCTCCCGTCTTTTCTAACAGTGAAGTTATGAATCCTTTATTGCAGCTTCATGAATACTAATTCGCTTCTTAAACGTCTTTCTTTCAAACTTATGCAACGTGATACCGTAAATATGTATTGAATGTATCTCAGGAAATAGTTAATATGCATTTCTTTAGAAAAACAGCTGGTGTGGTTAACTGTGAAACTACATCATGAAGCTCTTCTCGCTTAAGATATCATACGTCAGCTTTGACAGGCAGAATTTTGACCCAAAAAAGATGAAATAAGGAGAGAAGTTATCGTTAGCTTAGCTTACCAGCTAGCCTTGTTTTATCCAAATTAACAAAACCTATGTGAAAACAAGTCTGGCACATAACACCCCAAAATCTACACTTTGTTGTACTCCCTCTTTGTACTTGTTAGCTTAGCATAAAGACTGAAAACTGATTGAAATAATCAGCTAACAGAGTTAGCTCACTGAAGTGTCACTGAAGCTCACTGATTAAGACTAGTATGTTTAATCGTAGTTTAATCGAAGTGTAAAGATTAAAAGTCCAGCACAGTAATTAACACATTATATCCAGTATGTTTAAATTAAATTCCTCTGTTTCAAAGTTTTTTTGGCTCCACCTTCATTTTTACCGTACAAACATAAGAGCGGTATCAATCTTCTCCTCTAACTCTCAGTAAGAAACCTTAATTTCTGAAAATTCTGAAGTCTTTGCATGTACAGTGTATTTAAAGACTAAGTTATGAACTTAGGGACTTTTTCTTTTATGCTTTCACATCCGTCCCCTTGTTGTGGTGATTTCCCATTAATAACAGCAACCGACGTAACCAAAAAAAATTAGGCTGGGCCTGGCTGTGGGTTGTCCATGTCATCCACCCATTTTTTGGGTTTTCTTGTACATGTGTCCTCTCAGGGAGGAGGCTTCTTGTTGGGTCTCCGTGGAGCAGAGTCCGTTCGTCCTCGGCCTTACCAGCGAGAACGGGGAGCTGCTTTTGGATGAGTGCGTCCAGGTCACCGAGGGCTCGAAGACCAACGAGAGACACCTGTTCCTCTTCAGTGATGTCATTGTCTTCGCCAAACTCAAGTAAGAAGTGTATATAGATAATATATATATATATATATATATATATATATATATATATAGATAGATAGATAGATAGATAGATAGATGGTGATAATAGGTTATTTTTAACTAATATGTGAATCAAATAAATGTCAACGGAACAAAGATATAACACCTGGAAAGTACAGAGAGACAATAAAAACAAATATAGGAAACACCGCAGTAAAGCTGAAGTGTTATTTCAGAAACTTTCAGTTGAGAAGCGTCACACATTCACAGAGTTAGACCGGGAGAGTGAAAGAGGAACTTAAAACAAAATGTGTATTTTTTTGCGTCTGGCGGGCTCTCGGCCTTTTGGGGAATCTCCGGAGAGTGTCCGGACTGTTTGTGTTTAGTCACACTGACTTGAATAAGAAAGCGTGGTGCTTCCCTCTGGGCGAAGTCACACGAGGTAGAAAACAGAGTCATTTCAACACGTTTTCAACTGAAATTCAGTTTCCTCAGACTAAATAGGTCAGGCAGATACTTTAACTTCGAGATGCTGGGTCATTCGTCTCACAAGCGGCTCTAAAATCAAGTCATGCCAGCATCTAAATGACTTCTTTTATTATCATTATTAGTAGTTATCGGAAGTCTCTCTTTCCGTTACTATGGGATATTATTATCTTGCTTTTCTGGATTTCCTATCTCACCGCCTTTAGATCTTCAAGCTGCTGGTTGCTCATCGTAGTCACATTAAAGCTGTTTTTCAAAGACTGTGGCTGTGGAAGTTTTAAAGCTTTTGAGTGGGAGGACAATAACAGTCATCTCTTTACCACAACCTGCCCACTGTTCCAGTAGGTGCAGCACAGCTGAGGCTACAGTATGATACAATAAACAGTACTTTGGAGTCTTAGTCTATATATATGTATACATATGAGAATTCAGTCCTGTTAGAGATGATTGTTCCTGGTATTTTACTCATCAGGTTCAGTTTACCAGTCGTGTTGGAGTACTTATTCTTTCATCAGGTTAGCTTTGTCTTAAGTCTGTAAAAAGAAGCTTTATTATGTCACTTTATATAATTTCAAACAGACCCACAGGGGCCATAAAAGACCGATGCGATCATTTAAAATTGAAATTAGTTTGGGAATAAGCGCCGTTAAATCACATTACAAACACGCAGCTGTCAGCAGGTTCCTAATTAAATGAGGTTTTTGTGTGAGACGCTTATAAAGGCACGTTCAGACGACGCCTCCGCCTCTCTCAGCACTCCCACCTGCCTGTCAGCGTCATTCACGGAGGCGTCCGGTGTGCAGGCTTCCTTGATTTCCCAGACTTCACACCTGTCCAGTACCCCATGTGTGTGTCACACGTTACTGTTTCTCATTAACATGTACAGTGAGCTGTTTATCTATAGATTTACTTACATCATCGTAATGGCACCTTTTATGTCTGTGTCTAGCTTCAACATGTTCACAAACAGGAAGGACAGTGAATAGGAAGAAGAAAGAAAACAATCAACAACAAATAGGGAAAAGAAGCGAATCACGGAAATTGACTGTTTAGATGACTATTGCCTTTTTTCTGCTTGTTCCACCAGGCCGAATGCCGGCTACCGTCTGAAGCACAGAGTGAACCTCGAGGACATCTGGCTTTACGGTTTTGAAGATGAACCGGAGGACGAGGAGGGACCGACGGGGGATATTGACCTCAGGGTGACCGCTGTCTTGGCCTGGGCTCTCACTGTTTGTTTGGTGTGTTTTCGGTGAGCAGACACGCTTTACCTTGACGCACATTTGATTTGTTTTGACTCACACGCCTGAATGCACGATACGTATATACGTATAACATGGTCGTGCATATAAACTCTCTGAGGACCTTGATCCTGCTCTTTTACGCCCTAATCCTGATCTTAACGCCTCTTGAAGACGTAAAACCTCAAAGGAATCAGCTGACATTTCTGATAGTAGTTTTGTCAGCAAACACAGAGAGCATGGATCTGCTGTGTCAGTTGTAGGCTGAATTAATCATCTTAGTTCAAGATTTACTTATTATCTTCCTTGTAAGAGTTGAGAAGATTCACTTACACTCATGTCCCTTCGTCCAAATACGAAGATACAGCCAGAAGCATAGCTTAGCTTAGCTTAGCACAAAGACTGGAACAGATGGAACAGCTAGCCTAACAAAGTCTAGCATAGCAGCACCTTTATCCTGTATCTTGTTCGTTTAATTGGTGCAATTAAACGAAGAGATTGCTGTTGCTATTGATGTTACTGTTGGACATAGCTTAGCACAACATTTCCAGTCTTTGTGCTAAGCTAACCGGCTGCTGGCTGCAGCTTCATGTTACAAATAAAGATAAGAGATTGGTATCAAATCATCAAAGTGTCTGCAGTAAAGCTGATAACTGTATTCATGTAGACCGCTTGACGTATAGCTTTAAAGGTCTTCACATGAACAGAGAAACACAAACAGTTTCTTATTTGACCGACTTTTCTTGCCAGTCACGTCTGAGGCTGGAATATTCACAAATGCAGTAAATGATCATATGACTTGTGATCATTAAAACAGAGAAGTAGCAAAGAGAAAGCAGCATCACAAGGTGGGTTGCAAAATAGGAAGTACGGCGTAGGCCGACAAGCCAAAGTTAGGGAATTAACATCAGATGACTTTATTTAGTAACACTGGCCTTTACAATAAAGATGAGGCGCAGGAGAAACACTGCCTCATGCTTTTTGTTTTTCTAGACAATACAAAGAAATGAAAGTTTTCTCAGAAACTGTCTCATCAGAGATGAGACTAAATGGGCCCCAGTTGACTAACGCAGTCATCTGTGTTATTCATTGACTCCCACGTTTCTCGCAAAGTAATTAATAAAAAACCATAAATCTGTTTTTGACTCGCTCTTGTCTTCCAAGATGATGAATCCCCCGGTGAGCTTTGAGCTGTTTTGTTTGAAAACGAGATTTCTGATTGCACGGTTTGTCTCTTGTAATGATTCACCCTGTGAAACTTTCATTTCTTTATCGCTCGGCACGAAGCTGACCACGGAGCCTACGAGAAAACGTGCTCGCTCGATGGGTCAGTTCGGAGTCTGGCGTTATCGAGCACAGGTTCACAAAAGGTGAAGCCCTTCAGGTGTAGATGTAGGTACGCGTATCTGTTTTGTCGTCATGTTTCCACTGATGGACGCTAAACCACAGCAACAAGCCTAGACTAGGAGGAAGTGGAACGCGTTCGCTTGGGGGCCGCCGTGACGTTGCTTCCTGTTCCCATGACTGAGTTACAGTTTCCAACGGAGTTGTTAAAAGCTGTGGGCGCGGCGTCTGCCTCAGTCCTCACTGTATCTGCTCGCCTGTTCGGTTCTCTCTGTGGATTAGTAACTCGTACCATGCTGTTATTTTGCCTACAGCTCGCCTGAGGTTAAAGAACGCTGGTTAGATACACTTCACAGGTAAGAAACATTAAACAACTATCATTCTCACATTTAATAAACCATGTGTTATCAACAAAAAGCCATACATATCTCATGCTCTCATAGATTGTAGAGTCATTTTGATTTGATTTTGAGTCTTGGTGCAGAGAGTATAAAATTCAGCTACTTCAATAATACAGTACGTAATCATCGGTTTCAATTGATGCTTTAATAATGAATGTTTTAGATAACGTGGAGTCGAGTCTGGCAAGATCGGTCTGACTAAAAATGTGACATATCGATGTGCTGTTTGAGACACGAAAACTTTAAAACCACAGACATTTTGTGCCGTAGTTTAAAAGCAAAGTGCAGACCAAGAAATGTGGAAACTCGCTCAGAGTTATGCGTACGAGTGGATGTGTTACATGTGTATTTCTTTTGCCGTCGTAGGAAAATTAAAGAAGCAAAAGACAGGGTTGGTTGTGCTTCTTCACCTCCAGACGTCCTCATGAAGGTGTTGAGCAGCAGCATCACAGTAAGTGTCTCACTGCCAACGCTGCCATGCCCGATAGAAACCAGTGTAATAAAAGAGCTCGCACTAAAGAACCTCTCTGTCTTCTTCTAGACTAAAACTCTAACAGGAGGCGGCATGGAGCCATTCATTGAGTGTCCACATGATGTAAGTAAAATCCCCACCTTCATTAAAGACGTTCAAGCGAAACAACAGTTTGTGAAAGACACCTGCGCCTCCTCTCATGCTGAAAGGAGGCGAGATATATATACAGCTCCTGAAATACACACAGCTGCACAAAGAGAAGACGCTACATAAAAAAATATTTTACACTCTTTTGGGCTTCTACGAGCGCCTCTTGCAGCATTCACGTGTTAGCAGGCATGAAGGGCGAGGGTGCGTGGCTTTTGACAAGCGCTGCCTTCTTCCTCTTGCAAGCTCGTGTTCCTCTTGCGCACTCGTCGCCGTATTAACTTTGCTTTGCTATGTTTTGTTGCCAGGACGATGGCAAAGACCTCAGCTCTGCCGAAGCAGTTGCATAACCAAGAGGACAAGCAGCCGCAGCCCATTGGTGAGTTCAAAAGTGGCAGTTTTGATGAAGGGAGGGGCGCGTTACTCATGCCATGAGAGCAAAGAGAACATCCACAGAGGAAACCTAACTACTGATAAGAGTTGACAAGTGGGGAAAAGTGTTTTTGACACATCCTGACTGCTGTTCCACACCCACTTCTGTTGTTGCGTTGCACAAAATCTATAAGCATGAGATGATGTGAAAAATCTTGAATGAGCTGATGGAGAAAACATTTCTGCTGTCATCAGATTCCAAGTGGAAGCTGGTCAGGAAGTTGAGAACGACCTACAGCTTCTCCAGCAAAGCACGCCGATCCGATAATGAAACCAAGACACAGCTGTTTGGACAGCCCCTCTGCAAGATCTGCCCAGACGACAGCTCACTTCCCAAACCGATCGCAGTAAGTTGACTTTTTAAATGTCAATGTTTCATGTCATTAATCACCAGTCAGGTTTGCAGAATAAATATATTTCCTGTCGTTCAGTGAGTATGAATAATAAACAAGCTGACCTTTGACAGGAGTTCTAAGAATTTGTTAACCAGGGCAGGAAATCATGCAAGTGCACAAGCTGTGCATCGGATTAGTATCAGCTCAAAATGCGCACACACACAAACACACACGCAAAGCCTGTTGTTAGTATGGTAATCTCACTCTCTTCTGCGCTCCTTCTCTGTCCCGTCCTTTCACCAGGAGATTCTGATGTTGCTCAGGAAGAGAGGTCCGTCCACTGAGGGAGTGTTTCGGAAACCCGGCAACAGCAAGAACATGAAGGACATCAGGGAGCAGCTCAACAGCGGCCTGGAGGTGGACATGGAGAGCCAGCCGGTCGTTATGCTCGTCGCTCTACTCAAAGTATGTCCCCATATATACATATATTATACTACTACTACTGCTTCAGTCCTTCTTATGCTATTAATTAAACTGCCACTGATGGCCCTACTTCAACCATCACTAACATGACCACAGCTACCACAGTGGCAGAAGAAGTACTCAAATCTTTTGCATGAGTAAAAGCAGTAATACCACAGTGCGGAGAGGATTCTGATACTCTAATAAAGTACAGTGCAGCTAGTAAAGATGGGGTTTGTTTTAGGGTTCATTTTTATGCTGCTCTGCAAAGATCTGCAAAGTTACTACTGAATACAGTCCTGCGTGCTGCGTCTCATCACCGTCCCTTCTCTTGTTTGTTGCAGAATTTTCTGAAGGAAATTCCTGGCAGCCTGCTGGTAGCCGAACTTTATGACAGCTGGATGACAGCTCTGGACAATGAAGACAACCAGCAGAGAGCTGTGGAAGTCAAAAAGTAAGCAAGTCTAGACGGCGTAATTCCCCCTGCCACTCTGCTCCTAAATAGATGTGACATTTGATCTTTTCACGACTGGTTCTGCGGTCAGAAAGTAAATAGATATCATCTATCTGCAGGCTGAACACACACCACTTCTCTTTTTTAGTCTGCCTTCTGTTTTAAAGAAGGAAGAAACTTTAAACAGAAAAAAAGAGCGGCAACCTAATGTCTTCTCCCTCTTCTCTTTTTGTTCTCTCTTCCGTTTTTTTTTTTGCTACCCGCCGACAGGGTGGTAGACACGCTTCCGGGGGCCAACAAACTCCTCCTGCAGCATCTAGTCTGCATCCTCCATCACATCATCGAAAAGGCTGACATCAACAAGATGGACGCCTGCAACCTGGCGGTGTGCATCGCCCCTACGCTGCTGCAGCTGGATGGCATTCAGCTGGATGAGCAGAAGGAAAAAAATGAAAAGGTAGAAAGTCTTGTTATGATAATGCTCTTTCACTTTTGGTGCTTTGAAGCTTTGCGGCTCGCAGTGCAGAAAACCTCAAAAGGTTTCACATTAAATGTTACACTTGTACAGACTCTTGTTGTTTGATGTTTGTTTAGTTAAATGCAAATGAAAATGACCGTGTGATGCGCTGCACTGTGGGCACTGTATCATGTAGTTTATTGTTGATGTTCAGCTTTCAATGATTTCACTCAACGTGCTTCTTTTTTCCTATTTTCTGTAGATCACAGAGCTAACTCAGTTCCTGATTGAGAATTGTGAGATTCTTGGAGACAATATCATAAATCTGCTGGACACAGATGAAGGTATACATCATTCAGATCTCCCTTTAGGGACTGCACACAAATATACTAGACTCTTTAGATAATATTCAATCCCTGTTTAAATTACGCCCTTACAAAAAACTAGAAAATAAAAGACATTAATGTCATCTGCATATTGTGAAACATTTGACTTAATTACTCAGTAAATCCTGCAAGAAGTTATCTGCTCTCCAAAAATTTGTGGCCTCCACCCCTTCAGCAATAAATACACAATTCAACTGACTAATTGCTAAAGTATTTAGAGATCCTAATCATGTCTTCCTTGTTCCCTCTCTGCAGACTCGCTGTCCTCTCAGCATCATGACTCTGCGTATGACAGCACCGACCCAGATGGAGATGGAGAGGCAGGAGAGTGTGCCGGCTCCACGCGTGGAGAGATTGGGTCATCTTCCTCCCTCAGTCCCAGCTTCACCAACTCCTCCTGGCCAGCTGAAGCTATCTTCGACACGAAGCCAGGGTTCAACCGTCGGTGCTCTGAGCCCATCATCCTCCTCACACCTGATCTGGAGAGTGTCTGCAGTCACGCCAGAAGCCACGATGACTGCTCGGTGGAGAGGCGGGGCTTTGAGGAGCAGCCTCTGAAAAAGCAGATCTCGGACGATTCCTTCTTGCTGAGGCGAGGAAAAGCGAGGCCGGTGATGTCTTTTCCGAGACTGAGCAGCAGCAGCTCCAACATGGATCCACTGCCCTACATGTCAAGCAGTCGTGTCAAAGACTCATGCTCATCCCTCGAGAGCGCTGCCTCTAATCAGTCAGAAGGCTCTGTTTTCACCAGCTCCCCTGTGGGGTCGCCAGGCTGCACCAGGAGAGCAAGCACCAATCAGCCTCAGATATCTGCAAAGGTTCAGCAGGAAATCACCAGACCGATCACAGATGAGAAGAGGCGTTCACAGTCCTTGAGAGTCCCCAGTAAAGTCCTAATGAGGACAAGGAGCTTAGGTGCCTTTGGCAGGAGCAGCCTAAAGAAAGACTCTCAGAAGGAAAACTCATTCCCATGTGAAACTCTGCAGGAGGACTCTCAGAGTGAAGCAGATTCACCAGCTGAGCCTCTGCACAAGTCACGGCCTCTGTCGGCCATTGAAGTGTTTAAACACGTGGACAGCAAGCTGCCCTGCAGGCCTCCGTCATACTGAGGACACAATGCAGAACATGAGTCTTCCACCGCAGTATGGATCAATGACTGTACACGATGCCATAGTGCGGGAGAGAAGATCCCGTCCATCCTCTGTAAATTATGACTTTCCACTTACGTGTCCCGTAAATCAATACACAGTACTGTTTTTCGCAAGCGGCGCAGGACGAAGCCAACATTGTGGAGCGGAGGCAGCCTTTCCGCCAGAGAGCTATGTCCGAGTCTGTGTCTGCAGGCCATCGTGAGGTCGTGTCACGGAGATGCAGCCAGCCCGTGTTTGAGGAATTTTCTTATGCCAAGGAGTCTTACGTTTGATTGACTTCGGGACTGTTGCACTGATCGGATTTTTAGATATACAAGCATTTATCGGAGTTGTATATCAGTGGGCAAAGCCAAAGAACCCATTTTCAGACTGCAAGTTAACAGGATTGTAAGCTTCTTTTGTCTGAGCCTGGCTCTTTCTAACATAGAGAATCTAATACGGCTGGATTGTATGTTTTTTTAAAAAATATTTACAGAGCTTGGCTTCATGGTAGCAGCTACTTCTTCCATTACTCCGTCACTTATCACTGTCACTGTTGGTCAGACAGAAACTGTGTTTTTTAAGGCTTTGTCCACTGTTCAGCTCTGTTGGAGAAATGCTTGTATATGTACATAAAGTCTGTTCATATTTCACTGTTTCACTTTGAATGTCATGTATGTGCCTGCCTCGATGGTTGCACTTTGTCAGTAGTACCATTTAGAGTACACCATTAATTAAATACGTAGTTATCATGATAGATATGTAGTCTACCACAATGAAGCTATGAAAACACAGTTAGCTGTGGATAAAATATGCTATGCCTTTTGATTTTCTGTGTTTTGTTTGAAGAGTTTGTATTTACAGTATAGCAAGTTAAGCACAAGGGTTTTTTTTTTTTTAGCTTTCTGTGAATCCTTGGCCTTTCTTCCACTACATTAAAACACTTTCTTGATGATGCTCTATGCTTTGTATGCAAAAATGTAAATAATATGACAATGCAATAGGTACAGGTGGGCAATCTTGTCATGCAATTCCACCTTTTAGATAATAACATAAGGAAATGTCAGAAGTTTCACAATAAAAGAAAATGACAAAGTGAAAAACATGCATTTGTCTGTTTCTATAACACCTTTTAAGATGCAAACGTTGTGACCTGATTGACAAAATGGGGGGTGAGTGAAGACTTTGCCTCAACTTCTCTTTGCTAGATGTGTTGCATAACAGGCTTCATTGAGAGAACAGCATGTTCTGCCACATGTGCTAAAACAGAAGGAAACCAGACAGAGTCACATGGGCGGATTTGGTTTTTCTCTGAATTGCTGTTCCTCGTGCTCTGTGTGTAATGGGTTGATGCCACCTCTTCCTTCCTTTCTAAAGTTCTTTAACGCAGTTTCCTTCCCCCCGACAAGTCAATCTAAATCAGTCAAAAGTCAAGATGCAAGACCAACTACATTTGTGAAACATATCTTGCATACAGAACCCTTTGATATACTCATTTGTATGTATGGGGAACTGAAAGATACATTAATTAGCACATCTGACACGGTGTCAGCAGAAAATCAATCATCACAAGCTCCATAAAGTCACTGTGTGACCTGATTTAATGCTACAACCAGGTCAAAGATGAGTTTTTAAATGGGGAGACGTCTGAGGTATCATCTCAGTTATCAATCTGTGGGGTACATTGTGTTTTCCAAATTGCAGTTGCGTTGCAGGTTATTTGGAAACTTCCACTTAAACACTGACTCAGAGTTCCAATTACGTCTCTCAAAATCACACTGAGTGACAGTGCTATTTATAAAATAACAGCTTTAAAAGTTAGATGCTACATTGACATTCCCAGTCTGCACCCTGTACGGCACGCTATGTAACTTTGTGTTACGGATACGGTCACCCGTGAGAAGTAGGTAACACTTTCTGATTTACAGAGCTTCCTGAATGACAGCAAAGTAAACTGCTGTGAGCCTTTACTGCTGTTAGCTAATCTTAGCCCAGTTAGCCAGGCTGCCAGGAGCAGAGTAGGGCGACATCCCAGAAGCGGACCCGGGCAATGTACACACAGCCAATGCACATTGGTGCTTTGAACTCGACAGCATGGATCACAATGACAATGTTTACATGCTTGTTCTTAGCAGGCATAATGTTTGCCATCCTTACCATCATAGCTCGCTAATTAGCACCAGCCACAAAGTAGATCTGAATGTAAATTTCGCAGAAATCCATACATCAGCTGTCAAGACTCTCAATCTTAACTGGCATTGCTATCATCAGTCATGGTATGACTTTCTTCAGTGACTTTTAAGAGACGTTCGTGACCTTTCAGGCCGTTTCGTGATAATAAATTTAAGTAGAATTTTCGAAATGACTTGTAATACAACCACCATGACTGGTCAACATGTCTTTCAACAGAGTGGTAACAGATATGATCTGATTTCTTTCTTTGCATTTACCACGAAGGTCAGGGGGGTTTATATCTGGAAAATATGAATGCCAGGTGTCAAAATAACATGCTAATCCATCCATAACCACAGGCCCTTACATGGCCAGTAAAACATGCTAAAGTAAATGGATTGCTGAATTATCTTATTCATATTACAAGCACATTTATTCGTGTCAAATTGCCACGTCCACTTTACATCCATTTTATCTAACCACGTACCCTTTTTTTCAGCAGAGCATGTAGCCAGTAACAAAAGACAGAGCTCACGGTGAGCACACAGCGGACATTTTTACTGCTCAGTTAATTGAATGTGAACAGCGGAGTCTTTAATAGGTCGTGCTCTCCAGTAATTTGATGCACTAAAGTCAAAGTACAGTACAAACGGTATGATGATAATGTGTACAGTGTATTTCAATAACAAAGAGCTGAGAGTATACACCGAATGATTGAAGGACATCGCTGTACGATGTAGTGCACTGCCATATGAAGCTTAGAATATTTTTGTGTTGTGTTATGCGTGCATCAAATCAATTATACATCATTTTTTTAGCAAGCGGTGGCTTCTTGTTGTAGTTATGAAGAAGTATTCACTGCAGAAGTTCAGATTTTGTTTTTGCATCTGTGTCTTAAAGAGATGCTCGTGCAAACCAAACGTTATCTTTCTATACAGAGAGTAATGTTACCTCATTTTAAAAAACAGTTGATTAAAGCAATATTACATGAAAGGGTGTGCTGTGCCGTCATTATTGGCATGAGATATACACCAAGTCCCGGTCAAATCTTTGTAGAGATCATGGAGTTTCCTAAACTGAATAAATATCACACATATAAACACTTATCTGCTTTAACTGTTGACTATTTATTCATATTTATTCACATGTTATATATTTGCAGGGTGTGAGTGTGTAATATTATTTACATCTTAAATGTCCAGCTGACCAATCAGATTCCTTGGTGGCAGCTACTTGTTGTATAGCTACGGGCTCTTTCTACTGCGCATGCGCGTTTGTTTCCTCGTTGCTGGGATACAAGAAACGATCTCCACCATTGGTGGACGCTCCTATAACCCGCCCGTTTCTTTTTGCTATTGGTTAAAACGCTCGCGTCACGGCGCAATCGTGGTTCCTATTGGCTGTCTGCCACGTCACTCGAACACAGCCGTTTGTTGACGTCTGATTATCGGACAACGCTGGAGTTATTATCCGTGCTGCGGCCGGGCACTCACTGAAAATGGTAAACTGTCATATAAATGAGTGGTACGAAATGAAATACATGCTGTAGTTAAGCAGTTTGTTTCTTTTCAGGCTTCATCAGCCCCTTCAACTAGCCAAAAGAAAAAGGTAGCTCCCCAAATCAAGCTGACTGAGGAGCAAAGGCAACAGCTGATGGAGGCATTTAATGTCTTTGACAAAGACACAACCGGAGAAATAGACGTCTGGGCGATTAAGGTCATTTCATGGTTTAGTATGCCTTGAATCAGCTGTTAAGTCATCCACATATTGACCTTGGCAGATGAATGTATGTATGGATGTTGTGTGTCTGTGCCACAGGTTGTCATAAAAGCTCTCGGGTATGAACCGAGCAAAGAAGAAATCAAAAGAATACTTGCAACCGTTGATAAAGACGGCACCGGAAGAATTGACTTCGAAGGCTTTCTCACTGTGTTTGCCATTAAAATGGTAAGTGTGGTGCACCGTTACACCTGGAAACTTCTCACACACTGACACAAAGACACTGTTAACCAGTCAGTCATGTGCACGATGCACCAGTAAAACGGTTTTATCATATATGAAAGAATTTAATAAAGAACCTGTGAGATGTGACATGAAGTAGTAAACCTCTGCCGGCCGGTAGGATGACATGAAAAAGTGTAAACTGAAGCTGTAATGTGTCAGTCATCGTGTGTTTGTCGTGTCACCATTGTTGACAGGCCGAACGGGACTCAGATGACGAAATAATGAAGTCTTTCCAGCTCTTCGATGACAACTGCACAGGCGTAATCGTATTTGACGATCTCAGGAGAGCTGCTGAGGAGCTGGGCGAAAACCTCACAGATGAAGAAATACAGGTATTCTTATCTCTGACGACTCCCCCCTACTCAAAAAGATGTCAAAATGTCATCAGTCTGGTGACAGGGTCATGACACACACCCGTCTTGTAGTTCCTCTCATGTACATGCAAATAACTTAACGTGGCTACAGGGAACATGGGCACGGCCTCGTAGTGACAGTGACAGTGACAGTGACAGTGACAGTGAGGTGTTACGTCGGTTACATGCGACGTATGAAGCACAGCTTTTAGTTCAGTTCTTGGTTTGAACATTTTGCATCTTACCCTTTTAGGAAATGATTGTAGAGGCGGACATAAACACAAAGGAGGAGACAGGAAGTCACCAAGCAGCAATACATCACAATGATGAAGGAGGCACGTTTCACCTGTTGAATGTTTTAATGTCGATCTGTGAAGATTCATCTTTGATTCTGTGTGAACTGTTCATTTCTAGTAAGTGTGTAAGTAAATATTTGACTGTCTCTCTGAAACACTTTCTACACTGCAAGACAAATAAATACATTTCGTCATACTTCAGTTGTCTGTTGTAACTTTTACATGTTGGCTCTCAGTGTCATTGTTATGTCAGCATCATTCTTTGATTGTGTTTGGGCCGCTGCGTCCACTGACTCAATCCCTCAGCAATTGTGTGCAATGTCAGGATGATTAGGCTGACGAGGTTGCAGTACTGTGGAGACACTTTCAGACTGGGCCTCACAAAAATGCAGGTGCAGCTCTCTGATTTTCTTCCTGCAAGCATCCAAGCGTATATATCCATACTTTCGGACGTAGTCAAGCTCATGTGTGCTACAGAAATCCCTCCAGAGCAGCACAGCTCCACCTTACATGATAGAGCAGCAACAGTAATTCAGCCAACACTATGTGGCAAATAACACGATCAGAAGCAGCAGGTGTCCCTTTCACACTCTGCACAGCTGGCTGCTCCTCCTTATGTTAATTGCTATCCATGAGGTGGTAATGACAAACTACTCAGGTGTGCATATCAACACTTTATCACCACCTCTCTTTTCTCGTGTGGAGCGTTTAAAGAGATTATCTCCAGTGGAAACGACTGAGTCAACGTCAAGCAAGGCCAACAACACAAGACGAAGCAGTCAGCTAATGTTACTTACTAAACCAACGACAGTCAGCCCAGCTCGGCTCGTCTGTCTTTCAGACTTTTATTTCACCAAGCTCTCACCAACCACCAACATCTCTCACCATCATCTCGAGCTGCCGTGTAGGTGTGAACTTTATACGCCTGTGATTTAGACTCACAGTTCAATCTTCGCTTTGTTTGATTAGAAAAACTGATTGCATCGATCGCCAGCCACAGCGAACTTCCTCAGCGGATGGAGTTTGCTCAGCTGCCATGGAAACAGTTTGTTTGTTATCACATGATCTATGAATATGGGAGTTTGGTACAAACTTGAAGACTCGATCTTGAGATAACCTCTTACCTCAAAGGAAAGCATTGTAATCTTCACAAAGGTTGTTATTTCACACTGAGAATGTTCATCTACAAATTTGCTCTCATTAATTGCATATTTGCATTCTTTATCAGTTGGCCTCATAACTGTGTCACCTTCATTCCTAATCGCTTCACGTCAAAGACTTTAATTACAAGGTGTTGGAGATTAATTACCTTTATTGATCTGTAAAAGTGCATCAAGCCTACGTGGCTGGAATAAACCCAAAAACACGCCGTTGCGAGTACACTGTGCCCTGCTGGTTATGTAATCTCATATCTGAGGGTCAGCACTAATGAGAAAAGGCCGACACAGTGGCAAGCTGAACAGTTTACCCTTTAATAATGTGCAACGATTTGTGACAGACAAAGCGTAAAAGCATATAACACGCAGAGAGGAGAGCCAATTACGACGCAGTAACCTCTCCACTCGTATGAACAGACGCTGTCTAAAAAGATCAAAAGCACATGGTGAGGCTCCCTCCTCCAGCTTTGGCTGTGTTTGGCTGTTTGTGTTGTACACACTATCGTTTTCATGATAATGTTACATAATGATCCTTTGGTTATTTAAAGAGTTGCCTGTTATAAAATCCAACATGGCATAATAGCACTTATAGTATAGTAAGTGCTATAGTACTAGTAGTAAGTTTTATGATGATCCTTTGTTTCTGTTTTTGAAATAATCAGTGTTACCCGTGATATCACAAATCAAATGTGCTAATCTTTGTCACGAGCATCTTTCCCATCAAGTCTCCGACATAAAAAAACACCAATGTGCCAGAGCAGTCATCTCTCTGACCACAGAGCGCTCACCTTTATACTTGTGATACAGTTGAGTCTATATTTTGGTGGCCCAGTTTTCCTTTACACTTTCAGTCTTTTTGTGAAGCTGCTCTTTGTGGTTAACATCATCCTGAGTTTGAGTCTCTGCTTTCCTTTACTGAACGCCTCACATCGCCCACATATCAAAGCCGTGCACACTTTTGTTTTGCTTGTACACTGGTTAAGTATGCAAAAAGAACAAAAAAAACGTAGAGGTGTCGACAGATGTTGAGCCAGCATCGCAACTCACAATAATATTTTGACTTCTAACTGTCGAAGCACTATGTTTTAAAGGCCTTTTCTAATTTCTTATGCTACTCATAAGTTAGTGCTTAGAGTGTCTTTTGACTTGTTAGTGCAGGAAGTCATCTTTGTGTGAACACTGTACTTCTGAGATATGCTGAAACAGAACAGCCGCCAGCTTTCAGGCTGATGTGAAGTACTGTATGTGTTTTTTTATCCGCTCATTCTTGATCACAGTTATCAAAATAATCTCACCTCAAGCAGCTATTGATCAGCTTCTGAGAATCAAGGTAGGAATGAGCTTTTCGATCAATAACTGCAGTGTAAGACAAATTGTGTCTTGTATCTATTATTTACCTTCCGGAGAATGAGTCTCTTCAGAGAGAGACACAGAGATCATTACATAGAGTCATCATAAAGTGTATTGGCAGAGGGCAGGAATGTCTTTGTAGTGGTCCTTTTTATAGTGACTGAATCTGCTCTATTTCTTCATGTGGGGATGTGAACCGTGGTTGGGAAGATTATGGAGTATCTGTCTCTCGAAAGCCAGTTCCACAGCAGTGCCCAGTTAATTAGTTTCAGTTTGCAAGAAAGATGGTAGAAGATCTGCAAGATTCTGCTGCACACAGTAAAGGATCTGGTGCAGTCCTCCACCTCTTCACCCTGGTTGGAAATTCATGCTCAGGTTAGACCTAGTCCTAGTGTAGTCCAGGACCATCTCTTCTGGTTTCGCCACATTCAGTGTATCTTATGGATGATGAAGTCTGAGTGCTAGTGGAAATATAATTGGTCGACATAGCAGTAGGAAAGTTGGTGTAGTAAACAGCAGCAGCAGTGGTAGTAACTGGTAGTATTTTACAGTACAACTACCAGCTATGTAAGTATTGAGTGTCCAAACTTCTTTTAAAGAGGGTTTTTGTCCCAATTATCTTTATATTATATTTTTTCTTTTTAAAGACACCAAATCTAAACCAATCAGGCGCGAACAAATCTAAACCAGTTCTTCCTTTATTTCACATCTGGAGTCAGGTAACATCACTCTCACGCTGGGTTTTTAACAAAAGCATTCACATCTACAGATATATAACACCAGCAGTTATCCATGAAAGGTTCAAATACTTCATTATATCAACCAAAAGGCCATAAATAATATATTAGGGTCGCATGAATCTGACCCCGGGCCGTGATTGGCCCCCGGACCTTACTTTGGACATCGGAAGTAGCTCGTAGTAGCAACGGTAAGTTGGTAGCTTAGCAACAGCAGTGGTGAGAGCTTAACTAGTAGTTGTAGTAGTGGTAGAAGTAGTAATACTAGCATTAGACGATAGACATAGTACTGCAAACACAGTAGAAGCAGTAAAATAGACTGTTTAAAAAATAATAATAAAGTTTTGACGTCTGTTTTTATAGGACGTGACGTAACGGCCGTTATACTACACTTCCTGGAGACGGTTGCTACAACAGGCCGTTGCCTCCTCTCTCCTGTCGGTCAGTGTTTAGTTGACGCACGTTAACGTTAACGTTAGATAACAGTCGCATCTCACGGTGCCCGACAGTAAGTCGACAGTTTAAAGAACATAAAATGGCGTTTGAGTCACACAGCCAGAGAGATGCAAACGGAAGTTACACCTTCTCGAGTCGACCCAGGCCTGTAGAGAACCGCTCCAAATACAGAGAGCCTCCGCCTGAACAGTACGTTTGTTGTGGTTTTTACAGAGTGCCAGCAATGCAACGTGTTAATGAAAGTGAACTGTGTTAGAGTAAGTTAAAAAAAAAAAAGGCTCCACGGTCTGATGTGTTGTGGATGATGTTAGCTCACTTTGGAGACAGAAAAGTTTTTGTTGGGATTTTGTTGCTTGTTGCTTATTTTTTTAGGATGTTATGTGTCTGTTTTGTTTTGTATTGTATCTGTTCTGCTGTGTGTCATGGCCCGGACTCCCCATGACCTTCTCCTGGTTAAATAACAAGAACTGAGGCCTAGCTACCACAACTACTAGGAAACTACTACTACTAGAAAATATTGGAAGTAATGTCTCAAAAAATCCAGAAGCGGCGTACAGGATGCAGAGTGGGAAGACGGGTACGAAAGTGACACAGTGTAGCTTTAAAATACCTGCGAATGGACATTACAATGAGTAATCTACCTTTTAAACGACATTTTTCTGGCTTTTATTTCAAACTTTTGAACGTGGGACTTTCAGTTGTTTGGATTGTAACACTGCGGTGTCACTACCTTTACTTAAGTACATATTCAGGGCCTCCTCCATCACCTGACAGAGAGAAAATGACTGAAAAAAATATAAATGTCACCTTATTGAACTGTCAAAGATCACCCTTTTACCTGATGGACAAAAAAGTAGAACCTCAAGCAGCATTTGAGCTTAGACTCCAAATGCTCCAGTGAGGCTGAGCCAGTTCCCAGTTAAGGTAAGCTACCAGTGAGCTGCCTGCCTGTGTTTCCCTTGATGCAGGATGCAGAATTATGGAAACATTATGTATGACCGCCGTGTCGTCAGAGGAAACACTTACGCCCAGCACATCATACCGACTGTAAGTACGAAACATTTCACTATGCCTGATCCGCACAAGGTTTGCCTTTCTTTCAACCGCCTTCTCATCAAAATGTGTATGATCACCCACCCGTGACAGATGGTTCAGCCAGACCCTGCTGAGACACAAAGACAACAGGAGATCAGGAGGAGAGCCATCGCTCGAAAACGAGCCAGGGAGCAGTTCAGATCGGGGACTCCAGAGGCCCTGCAGGGCAGAAAACACATTGACGTACAAACAGGTCAGGCATTTCTCTGGACAGCTTCACCACCTCTACATTTGTAGTATATTCCGTTCACTGAGAGTTCGTTGAATGTTGCTGGAAATCAACAGTTTGTAGCATTCTGACCTCTGTTTTCAGAGCTTTATCTCGAAGAATTGAGCGACATCATAGTGGCTACAGATATTGAGTGCCAGACTGATGCTTTCCTGGACAAACCAGCAACCCCGCTCTTCATACCTGCCAAATCTGGCAAAGACTGTTGAAACACAGATAGAGGAGGGAGAGGTAGGTGATCCAAGTGGGACAAGTTTCTGTACTTAACAGCCTCAAAATAGTTCTAACAAAACATATTCGATATGTTTTGGCAGAGGGATTTGGAGTTTAATAGACAAGGGTAATTTCCGGGGGGGTGGTTGTTTGTCTCTGTGTGCCCTGTGATGAACTGGCAACTTGTCCCACGGCCTCTCACCTCTCAGCTGCGCTGTGACCCTGACGAGCATAAGTGGTTGCAGATAATGGATGGATGAAATTGCTGGAAAAAAAATAATAATTGCACAGTGGAGCAAATATAATTATGGGGAGAGGAAAAGGTAACAGTGCTACATTATGTCATACAGATGTTATTGGTTGCAGAGTTCCCGTGATTCTTTGCATGTTGG
This sequence comes from Nibea albiflora, assembly GCA_014281875.1. Taxonomy (NCBI): domain Eukaryota; kingdom Metazoa; phylum Chordata; class Actinopteri; family Sciaenidae; genus Nibea; species Nibea albiflora. The sequence continues at coordinate 17,703,186 of CM024802.1, read as the reverse complement.
CAGCCTCTGCTATTGTTCTGTCACCAGCAAGTCTCCCAGTTCAAAGAAAAACAATACAAAATTCCTTGATTCCCTTCTTTAAAATTATAAATGTTACGGTGGGATGTAAAGACAAAGAAAATGCAGATGTGGTCAAACTAAAAATAATGTATCCTCTGCAGCTGTTTGACTTTGACGTGGAGGTGCAGCCGTTGTTGGAGGTCCTGGTGGGTAAGACAATTGAACAGTCCCTGGAGGAAGTGATGGAGGAAGAGGAGCTGGCCTCTCTGCGGGCCCAGCAGAGGGCCTTCAGAGAGCTCCGGAAAAAGGAGCTGGCTGAGGTGCATCAGCTTCAGGAGCAGGAGAGGCGACGCACTGAGGAGAAGGTACGCAGATTATATAAATATATAGTTTATTGTGCATGTTTCCTGATTCTAAATGACATCTTTGCTTTTTTTGGTCACTTATGTTAGATGCTAGAGATAATACTGGATTCGGCGCTCAAAGTGAAGTTTTATCAGTATAGTGTCACTGGTCTAAGAATAATCTGGTGATTTTATCTCTGACATTACCGTTTTTCTAAGTATCCGTATCTAATGTTGTATCTAACTGCTCAGTTATGTGGGGTTTTTTTTGCTCTGCATAGCACAGTCTGTTCTTTATCTGTTCTTTGTTCACTCAGTTCTTCCTCTAATTATTCCAAACATGTCGATGCTAAAAAAAAAGAAAAAAAAAAAGCATGTGGTTCTGCATCCAGATGTTTTGTTCTTCTGTGAATCATGTGTTTGCCCGCCTCAGGGGCACAGAATTGCCCAGCAGCGGGAGGTTCTGAAGAAAGAGAGAGAGGTTGCAGAGAAGATTGCCGCCCGGGCGTACACCCAGCAGTACCTGGCCGACCTCCTGCCGACAGTCTTCACCTCGCTGAGAAACCACGGCTACTTTTACGACCCCGTGGAGAAAGGTCAGCCTTCGTTCGCTTTGCTCCTCTCCTGCATCAACTCCCAATTAAACTCAGCTTTCCTCCTTTCTGACACACGAGGGCATTCGCTGAGTGATCTGTGACTCGCGGAAGATGAGAGGACATTTCGATATGAGTGTTTTTATCGTGTTTGTGGTTCCGATTTTCCAGATATTGAGACTAATTTCCTCCCGTGGCTGATGGTTGAGGTTAACAACAGTTTGGAGAGGAGATACACAGCAAGAGCGATGCTGGACAGTAAGTGAATACAATATCATTCCATCAGCTCTTTATTACACAGTCCTCTGTTTAAGCTCTTACTTTCTCTTGTGCTTGATGTTTGTTTAGCATTTTTTTTTCTCCAGGTTTGATTTTATGACAAATTTGTTCATAACAAACTCAGATGAAAACTGGAAATTGTCAGAAATCCCAGATTCAGGTCACCACAAACTCTAAACAACAAACTCAGCATACGTGCTAAAGTCCAAACATTAAGTGAATAAAGTGAACCATGCGTTAAGTTGTTGGAGTTTAATCAACATGTTCTAGAGGCCGATGTTGTCACTGACAAAAGGTATTTGTCGAGTACTCCTGCAGGGGTCATCAGGTCATAGGCATTGTTGGAGCGCCATCTAGTGCCTCTGTTTAAACATTACAGATGTGATTCATGTCAAGCGTGTTGCTCACAGTGACTGAAACGTCTTCATTTCTGTCTTTCAGCTATCATCCACGATGTCGCCCAGAAGAGACTGGAGGGGTCCAAAGAGCCGGAGACACAGCCAGCTAAACCAGAGACTCAGTGAGTCACAGAGAAAGGTCAAAGACATGAGTGTGTTCTCAAGAATAAAATGTTTCTTCACTGACTAAAACCACGTTTGTTATTTTAAAAAAAGAACATGTGGCTCAGGGTGCATCTCTGCAAAGACAGTGACTCATCACACATTACTAATACCAGTGTAATAATGATTATTCTGTGATCACAAGTCACGTTTTTAATTTAAAAGTCAGCATTATGATTAGTAGTGCCTCTGTGAAATAGTGGGAAATTGAAATACAGTTTACTTTAGATGTTTGTTCAGTGTTATCCTGAGATTGTTACTGTAAATCAGAGTTTGGCTGCTGATAATGAATGAAGCATTCTGAGATATACATTCGTTCAGCTTTAAGGTTCATTACTGGCTTTGGAAAGCAGTTTTTTCTTCACATATTGTGGGTATAAAAACATCCGTATGATAATATTTCATGTCTAGTTTAGTCAAACAATGTTAAACCCACAAAAGTCCATCAGTTGTGGCTGTGTTTGAGGTCCTGACTCATTCTAAACATCGAAAAACAGAGTCATGTTTCAGTTTCATCATTACAAACCAATAGAACCGGTATGAAAAGACTTGCAATGCATGCAGGGATCTGTAGTGAATCTATAACTTAGGTAACTAAATTATTTACCTCCTATTTGACTGCCATAGGAAGATCTAAACATCCTAAACACTAAAACTTTGCTATTCCTCAATGTTTGTCTGCTGCTGCTTTGGGAAGAAAAGTCATATTTTCTTATCATTTACCTCATTTTTGTGATAACCAGTCAAAACAAGCCCTTTTTCTTTCAGGCATTCAGTGTATTTTTCCTCTTATCAGAAGAAAGTAGCTGCGTGTTGAGTGGATTGTTCCCCAAAGTTTAATCTTAAAAAGAAAGAATGAGATGTGGGGAGGTGAGTCACAGGCAGCAGGTGAAGCGCAGCTTTTACAGGAACACTGAATATTTCGAAGATCACTCAAAGTGTTATCCTGTGACTTATTTGCATCCGGCTTTGCTCTTCAAACTGTTCATTCAGGCAAACGCAGACGTGTTTTGCATCGCTGTCAAACAAACTGCTAAATTTATCTCACGCACCCAAACAAAAAGTTTGTGTTTGCTTGTCAGCATATTAAAATTCAAAACTGCTCACATGATGCATCAAATATATATTCACAAAGTGTACTGTATTTGTGAGGAGGTTGTCATGGTGATAGTGGGACAAAAGCAGTGATGGCTGAAGGGTACGGCCGGGTGCAAAGCAGTGGGGCAGGACTGTCACATCACAGTTTGGTTTCGTGTTATGGTACAAAGTAGGACTAACCTCCGATATATACGGCTCTATTTTAATCCGCGTCGTCCCATTGGTCGGCTCACCTATGACGCCTCCCCTCTCTGCTCTCACTTGACTGCGCTTCCTCGGCTCAGTGCGGGGCGGATGACGCCGCACTTCCCCCGTGAAGTCCTGCGTGACAGGAAAACTTTGGTGCGGCAAAAGCGCAGGACAGGTGACACACCAGCTGATAGATGAGCTTCAATTCTCTTTACCCACAGGTCATTGAGATCAGATAATTCATTCTAGAGTGACTTACACAAATAAAAGTTACTTCATTAAACAAATCACGGTGTAACACCACACGAAAGTGTGAGTGCTTGGTGATATGGATGTGTTATTGTAGGCATATATGCAGTGTGTGTCACTTAGTGTCTCTGAAAACCATTTAAAAAAGTGTCATTACAACAATAAAACCTGCAGATAAACTCCAAAATAACAAAGAATACAACAATATTAACATTTGAAAAGGACAGTATGATGTATTTTAGTTGGTAATACTTAAAGTTTTTGAGTTGAGTAAATCTAAGACATGAATCAGCGATGATGAGTAATTGGGACACATATATTTGATGACTGAAGTCCAAATGTATTACCAGAGATTAACCACAGCCTCGAAGCCATTGCACATGTGTGTTTTCATATCTGGCCTCTGGGCCATTTTCTACAGGTGCAAGACTTTAAAGTTTGCATGTCAAACGTCGCCCTGATAGTTGTGGTTTCACGTTCAGCTCTCTGCAGGTGGGGAAATACCACCTGCAGTTAAAATGCCCCTTGGCAATAACGAAACCTCCCTAGATTTTACGCGGGGGGAGCCCCTCAGAGTCCCCCCCTCCTCCTCACCCCCCTCCAACAGGTCCCGTGTATTGTTGTGAAGCAGCGCTCCTCCAGCCTACCGGTGACAGCAGGAACAGGATCGAGGCTCCGCGCAGTGGGATGGATGAGCGCCATATTGCGCTCGGGTGAGCAGAGGGAGGGTTGGAAATCTGCGGCTGGGAGCTCCGGATCATCATCGCACCCTTCAAACCTGTCGGTAAGACCCCCGGAACAAGTAGGAAGAACTCCGTGTGCGTTACCGGCTGAAGCCTGCAGATCAGAGAGCTTCATGCATCGGAGGAAAAACACACTTTTGTCACTTTTTTTTCCACTTTGCGCGGCACAAAGGAGGCAAATCTCACAACAGGTGTCTGCGGGGATTATAGTGAGGATGCGTCTGCAGCACAGATGAAGCTCCTGCACTGAAACGGGAACAGCGTCATGTAGTTTAAATAGGTTTGAATCTTCCAACAGATGTGCCTTTATTGTGAATAATTGTCCTCCATCTGTGTCGGTCACAGAGGTGGATTTTCTCGTTTTGCTGGCCTCGGATTGTTTCCCTGTCGCTGTGGGTGTGTACACACACACTCACAACACTGACGTGGAAATATGCCCTGGAAATCAAACACTTTGTCACATTTTCTCACACTGCCACTAACACAACATGTTGCATGCGGCTGTGTTACGCTGACCTGGTTCTCTTAAGTGTGATGCAGTATGGTTTGTTTGCCTCTTAAAGCGACTTTAATGACGTGATACACAGCGGTCCTGTTGCCAATGGCTGCCGTTAATCTGAATTGGGGTGTGGGTTTGTTGGCAAGTCAAAATAAAAGGTTAAAGAGAGCAGGGTGGGGAGTTTAGCTTGTGGGTGAGGCATGTTGAGTACCGTATTTAACCTGCCTGCTGCTGATGATTCAACCTGTCAAGGTAAACTAGAAATGTAGGACTTCCGGTGGTTTATTTTCAGAATAAGACCATTTAAAGTAAGTGCAGGCAGGAATATGCAGTGTTTAATTTGTTTATTTGTAGATTTTTAATTTCTCAATCGATTGAAACTTGTAAACAACATTTTCTGACCTTTTGCAGCTTCTCTCTGTTAAATATTTTGTTAAAATGAGCATGTTTGGCCTAAGTTAGCTGGGATAGACTCCAGCGACCTGCGACCCAGATGAGTATAAGTTAGTTAGAAAATGGATGGATGAATCTTTGAGTTTTGGTCAGACCAAACAAGATACATGTTAATGTCATCATGGGCTCTGAGAAGTTTTAGATACTTATCACTACAGTCAGATGTTTTATAGACTAAATGAGTATTCATCGGCAGTCGTCATCAATATCGACCCCCTTCTAGGACGGTCACACTTATTGTCCTTGTCGCACTTGAACTTGATTGTTTCCTTTTTTGTAAATCTCTTCAGATTTAAGCATCAGCTAAATGACTAAATGTTGATCAAAAATTAAAGTAACTGTTTGCCATAGCCAAAAAGAGTCATAAATCAAGCTTAAAAGCCAAACCTTCCTGGTTTCAGCTTCTAAAATGATAGAATTATCCATTTTTCTCAGTTTTATATTGTGTTTACTGGACACAACGAAAGTTTTTCACTGTGTCATAATGATGAATTGAAAAGTTGTTTTTGTGTTGATATAATTTTAGTTGTAGTGTCTGTCTCCATTCATGTTAAAATTAACAGTCAGGACTTGGGGTTAATTTTGCTGTGGTGAGGAGTTGTAATTGATGACTAGAGCAGCGTGCTCTTATTTTGAAGCTCAGGCGCCGTGACTTCCTGTGTTGCTGCCGCTAGCCGCCGTTAGCTTGCCGGGTCCGTCGCGGTGATTCATCCCGATGACTGTCCCCCTCTTCAGGAGTGCCGAGCCGCTCTCTCTCTCTCTCTCACTCACTCGCTCGGCTTTAAGTAACGACGTGAAGTGGCTCAAACTCGTTTCTCCTCTTTCTCTCTCTGCTTCCAGGAAGGCACGGTTCAGACGCACGGACAGCCTCGCGGACAAACTGTTTCTTTTTAAACCGTTTGTTTAAATCTTAACGGCTCCTCCTCGCGCACAGCAGGGAAACGGACAGGAAAATGCCGAAAGCGGTGAGTAACCTTTTTTATTTTTTATTTATTTACACTTTAACACACTGTTTGTTGTGTCACTTAAACATGACAGGTGAGCTGAAACACTAAAACACACTAAACTAAATGTATTTTCATACGTTAATCTAATTAACGCTAATTAACGGTGCTTTTATTTTGGTAACCTGTTAAAGCGGTGATACTGATGATGAAGTTTGTACTTTATAATGAAGCTTTGTGGATTTTTTTGAGGTGTGAAAGGAGTCAGAAATAATGACATCACTTCATGGTGATGCTTTCAGAGCTGATTTCTCCCTTTATTTACATGTATGAACATGTAGCAACGTTTAAACTTCTATAAGTATTTATAGGCAGCTCTCACTGGATTGAACGTGTGTGTTATATAAGCTTAATTCATCAGTAGGCTCTGTGTTAAAGGGGGGAATCACATGCTCCTCTCATATCCTGGGGGTGTCCCATATGTTTCAGCGAGCATCATCATCATCATCATCATCCACCGCTCTGCTCCATGTCCATGAACAGGAACTGTACTGTTTCACGGGTGGAGGTAGTCACAGGATCTATATCTCAGAAATCATCCTCACTTGTGCAACAGGGGGTGGAAAATGTCTTGTTTATATCCTCAGGAGTTTGTCATGAGTACAGGGCTCTCTCTCTCTCTCTCTCTCTCTCTTTTTTTTGGGGGGGGGGTCTTTTGAAGTTGTTTTCCAGGCTGAAATTTGGAGCTCACTCCCCCGCGTAATGCTGGGTTGGAGTCTTTAAAATGGGTGACCTGCAGTATTTACAGTCCTCGTCATTTAAAAAGGAAAACAAATAGTTCAAAAACATTATAAGAAGGAGCTGTCCTAAATATTTGAACAGGTTGTTGCCTTCAATTAGTCTCGACTGGCTTTTGCCCCACCCCAGCTATTACATACTGTATGTTCGCACATGGCACATGTTCCTCCCACAGCTCACCGATAAATGGAAATTTCTAGTGTAACAGCCTGCGTGTGTTTCACAGCGTGAAGCAGAATGTAATGGAAATGTGTTAGAAGTGCTGAACAGAACTTTTCTCTGTCCTCTGTTCTTTGTTTTAAAGAGTAGACACGACATACAGTTATGAAACTTTAAAGAATATAAAACCCGGATCAGAATCGATGCTCAGATCAGGACAAAGTGATGACACATTTGTGATGAGAGTGACTAAAACCTCATGTCATAAAGTGTGTTGTTGGTTTGTTTATAACGGCCTCATGGTTGTCATGAGCGTCTCCCTGGAAATGACATCATCACCGTCTGATAGCAGCAGCCCGCCGAGTCCAGTCACCACAAAACAGACTTTTTTTTCTGTCTCTCTCTATTTTGGGACGATAATGTCAGACTGTTTTCTTTTCCATGATATGAAGAGAAGAATACAAGTTTTCATGTGATCCTCTGACAGCTTTAATACGTGGCCCCTCATCACAGGAGCCGCTCTTTTGCAACGCAGCACCAAAAATATCAATAGGACACTAATGCTGTTTTAATGAAGTCGCTCCTCCAGAAAGCGTCGTACTCTCAAATTAATCCTGCAGATGCTGAGCTACACTTTCAGCACTGGTGAGATACATAAATGAGAGTTCACATTGTGAGTTCTGTGAAAAGCGTGTAATAAGATTACTAGTTTGAAGGACTCGTAGCCAAAAATGTAGTATAAGTGGAGGACGCAGGCAGTGGCACCCAACGCTACAGATAGATGAGATGCTGAGTATTATTCATTAATCACTCAGTGTATAGAGTAATTTGCTTTTTTGTTTCACCAACTGTCCAAACCCCCAAAAGGATTCAGTTTTCTGTCATATATGACAGCAGCAGACTGACTGACTCAGTTATCAGAATAGTTGCTGATTTATTCCGTCCTGACTGAGTAATCGATTACTATAATAATCGTTGAGTTCTAGTTTATTCCCTACACATTTTTCTACAGCATGATACAAGATATTCAGGATTTTGTACAGAAAATACGCAGTTTCTCCTCAGTTTGTCTGTACGCACGATATAAATACATTCTAATGCCAAAGAAACAGAAATAAAATAATGAAACAGGTTCACACAATCATCAAAATCCTGAAAAAAATTATTAAAATGCATCAAAAATTGGTATACTGTAAGTTCTAAGCAAGTGATGTGAGTCAAACATTACCTCTTGTAATACACACATTATGTCATGATTTGAATTCTCCTGACATTAAAACTAAACTTCCGTCTTTTTCAAACTAATGAATTGATTCATAAAATCGGCGTAGTCGCTAGAAAGCAGAGATCAAAGAGGATGAACATTGATTTAAATGAACCGGCACAGGTTGACGTAATATCACATTCCAGCATCCAACAGGACCGAGCAGCAGGACGTTGGACCAGATTTAAGGAGTAGTGAGGGCTCCTGTATCGATGCCTGCGTGACTCATGTTTCACTTATCTGAATGACACATTGTCAGAAGTAAACGATAGTGGCTCTCCCAGAATCCTGTTTCCTCTCGATCGCGGCCCAACCGTACAAGGCGTGGCCACGACCGACATGGATGGGTGTTTCCTTTTTGTGTCCAGTCCTATTGTTAGCGTTTGTTCCTTTAAATAATTAATTACTCAATCATGGCTGTAACGCCCTCGAGGATTGATTCACAAATCCAAACATACCTTTTTAACTCTCATTCTTCAATTGACAGAACCTGAGAAAACAAAAAACTTCAGTAACACTTCCTGTCCTCTCCATCCAAGCTGTGTTACTGCCCTGGACTCAAACAGTAGCCAGTCATTATGACCATTGGCTGTATTACTCTCCGGCCATTTCACTGCCAGTCCCCATGGCGACACCCATTGCGAAAGACTCTTGTAAAGTCACGCAGACTATGCTGAGGGTTAAATATTGAATGGACCTCACTGAAGAATGTAGTGCAGCCTATTCACAGTTTAACTACGGAGGCGATGACCAGCACATTTATTTAACCCGACCCGGAGCAGCTTTTGACCTCTGCAGCATAAAATGAGATATTTCATTCATGACTATATGGGACAGGGAGAGGCGGCGTGTCCTCACCCTTTAGGGCTTGAAATGAGGAAATATTTGACATTCCTGAGTAATGGATTGATTGATGATTAATTCACAGAATAGCACCCTCTTCTCTCTGTAGTTGTTCTGTGGATCATCTCAGGTCAGCAGATTTTGGATATATTAGAGAGATTATTAGAGGCTGCCGATCTCTAATTGTTTATTTCTTGCATATTCTTGTATTTGTTCATTCATATAGTTTATACCAAAGACATCAACATGATACATCTTTTGATACCACTCTTACATTCAGTTCAGTTTTATTTATATAGCGCCCAATCCCAACAAAAGTTATCTCATGACACTTCCCATGTGGATCTACACCTTACTCTTTATAATATTATTTACAGAGACCCACAATGAGCAGAGCACAGTGTCTTAGTACTGTAATCAGGTTTTTCTACTGTGTCGCCTACGTTACCACACAGCTCAGGTTACTTGTTGTTTCTTGGTCACCAAATTCGTGTACCTTCCACAGAGACTGCGAAATTCTGCATGTACTCTGCGTCACCACAGCGGGTTCGGTTTGGGAACCGAAGCTCCTGCAGCTAAAATGATTGAGTCGGTTGTTACTGTAATGAGTGGAGAAGCGGGGCTTTATATGGTTAATATGGACGCCTGTACTTTCCTCTGACTGAAGTTGCTCATTGTGGAACTCTGGGTCTTTGCCCGGTATATTTTTAGCATATGTGTCATGTTTTCTTTACCGCTCTGAATGGCCTCAGTTTATTGTGAGTTACCGTTGTAGGACCTACTTTGAGATCAGATATCACTCACTCAGTGGTTTCAGTTGGCTCGTCTGCTCCACACATTCACATGTTCCATTCTCTGATGGTTAGGGTGTGTTTTTTTAGGTGTTCCCTCTCTTAACTTGCTGTAAATAAAGACCGTGACGTTGAGAGAATCGCTGAGAGCTGCTACCAGCAGATCTTAAGTCTCCAAATATCACTCGTTCGTGCAGTTTCTGATCGCTCCTGCTGCAGTCTTGTGGTCGTTTTTTTGGCTCCAGCTGAATGTAGATGATGATAGCGAGGGACTGCTGGGGCACTGCAGCTGAAAGGGGATCTTTGTTTTGCTGTGTGAAGTAAATGCAGTGTCCCCCCCCCCCTCGCTGCTTTTTAGCTGTGACTCGAAGCTGGTGTAAGTCAGCCCTGTTGGACTCTAAAAGTTACAAATCGTGTGCACATGTGGCATCACAGGACAGAGCTACGAACTCTACGTGGCTCCGGGCAAAGTTTGTTTTGCCACGGGTCCAAGTGAGTCAACTCTGCTGACCTCGCTCGAAAGCGGCAGCAGACACATGGATGATAGAAGTGGGTCACCCTTTAATATCCACCGTCTAGACTACTGTACCTTGCTCTTAACAATATCCTGGACAGCGCCATGGTGAGGCTCTTCCCATCAAATGCCGTGATTGGATTTGCCTCCTCTGTCAGGATTTAAGCTTGTCACTTAGTCGGTTGTCGCTTCCTAGGAATCGGCAAAGCTCTGAGTCACCAGATAGTCTCCGCTATGGCCCAGACATCCCCTTTTCCAGTAGGCGTCATTGAATTTGTTCACTGCCGAGGCTCACAATGGTCTGGAGATGAAAGATGTCACTGGAGGACTCTGTTAGCGGGCCTTCTCTGTCCGTCTTTGTATCGTTTTCACTCAGCATTAACATGTTCAGTCAATACTTAGAGGGCCTGCATGTTTCCATAACCCCCGCAAATACCAGATATTTGACATTATACCCACAGAAAAGAGAGTCAGCATGTGCATTACCTCAAAGCGGCTATTGTAAATATTTGTTGCATTGTTGCGTGGCCTTTGTGCGAAAAATTCAGATGCCATGCGCTGATTACTAACCAAACTTTTACAATGCAGAATATTGTTTCTCTCCATTATGGGAGACGGCTGACGTCAGTCCTCATTATTCCATCCAGCTGGCCAGTCAGACTATTTGTAATGGTTTTGAAATCACACATTAATCACCGGGGTGGATCCCCGCGAGTGGACATTAGAATTTAGAGCTTGCGAAGCAGGTTTCAGTTAGACGGACCACCTCTTTTTGTGTGCACAGGCCAGGCTAATAAATCATTAACCTGAGAACTCAAAGACATGCTTTTTTTTCTGTGAATGGAGTGAATGACTGAAGGAGCTGCTGTATTTTACTCCTCCTCTCTTCAGTCTGCACATGCAGACTAACATCCACTGCACCTCTGTTTAGCTCGGTGAACTAGAAGCGGACTTAGCCGTAGATGTGTTAACGCTCACGCGTTCCTTTAAAATCCCTCAGGACTTTTACTAAAAACACCTAAAGATTTTGCAGCGCTATTCCCATGAATCCGCCCGTCTGCTCTGAGAAAGCAGAGATAAACACACAGCTCTGTGTGTTTACTCTGCAAATACACCTCCTTACCAAACACACACACACACACACCCTCACACCAAAGCAGTGCTCTGTAGTTTAGCATGCTTTAACCCACATTGGTCCTTACCTTTTGAGAACCTCTCTGTTGCTCTGGATCAGCTTTTGAACTCTTGTTCTCTCGTGTGTTTTTCCAACAGGTCAATGTTCGCGTCACCACCATGGACGCTGAGCTGGAATTTGCCATCCAGCCCAGCACCACCGGCAAGCAGCTGTTTGATCAGGTACGGTGCACATCAGATCTCGAGCATCAGCGTTGACCTATAAATATGTTGTCAATATCACTTTTATGAATGAATGAAGTCATGTTTAGAGAAAAGGTCAATATCTGTAGAGTTAAATGAAGTTTAGTTTGAAGTATGAAGCCTGTCCCTGTCCAAAGGTAAATACATCTTCCTGCCTCCAAAACCAATTAACACGTCCAGATCGTTTAAACAGCACAACAACCTAAGTGTGAAAATGAACCGGGGTTATGTGAGGGACTGTTTCTCAGCAGCAGCCCAGCAAAGCGTAGACTCCAGGAAGTTACGTCTCCCTGCCAAGAAATAGTCTGGCGCAGAATCCTCCATGAAACGACAAACAGCATCATTTTTTTTACACCTGTTTTTGTACAGATTGAACAAATAAGATATAACGTGTTAATCAGTGAGCCGTAGAGGTGCTGGTCAGTTGATGTTGTTAGCTTTGGAGGGAGCCGGGCTAGCTGTTTCCCGTCTTTATGCTAAGATAAGCTAAGCAGCTGGTGGCTCTAGCTAAATATTAAATGCACAGATAAAAAAAAGTGGTATCGCACTTTTTGTTTAACTCCCAGCAAGGAAGCAAATCAGTACACGTTATTCTAACAGAAAGCATCTGTAAAATATATTTTTAAAGATTTTATACAATAAAATTGACTTCTTATAAACCTTCGACGTCATGTCTGCTAACTGGATTGACGTCACCGGGAGACATCGGTGTCAGGAGAAAGCGTCTGTCCTCATTATCGTCCCTTCCCAAAGCTCTTACATCCAGGCCTGAAAAGTTATCTCCTAACGAGGCGAGATTACAGGAGCTTCTGGCTTCAAGAGGCCTTATCAGTCTCTGTCATCCCTCGCGTGGTTCGGGGGTTATTGTGAACGGCTTCCTGCGATGAAACAAGTGAGAGAGAACTCGAGGCATTTATTAAAGTCATGATTAAATAGAAGTCTGTGAGGAACTTAAGCAGAATCTCTTCTTGTAGTTGCTTTTATTAATTATTTATTAATTACTGACATGATTGGGGTCTTGCACCGTTTTTTTCTTCTTATTATTATTATAATATGTGATATTTATCAATAGGATGTTCAGATTTTTAGTAAAATCACTTGCACTGACTTCACACTGAGGTGTGTATTGAATGTTGAAGCCAGGGTGTATTAAAGGTATTAAAGGTGTGTAGAATTTGCATCTTGTGGTGTAATTGCTGCTTTGCGATCTCCTCACATCACCCTCGCCTTTCAGCGACACTTGAAAGGACCCGACCAGAGATTATCTTTGACCTTTCCTCTGGTTGTGAAACTCTATTGTGAAGCTCAGTGCTCGAAATCCAAATGTGGATGACATGTCATTAACGTGAGCTCCTCTGAGGCTCTATGACAGCACCGGTCGTGGGGGCGTGGGGGGGAGGCATTGTTTTAGCCACTTCCTGTAGAACTCGTTTTTCGATGGCAAGTGTAGCCAACAATGTGTCACCCTTCATGTCAGCAAACAGTTCAGTCCAAAACACATGCGGGAATGCAAACATGTTGGGCAAAATATCCCTAACAGTAACAGCTGGCCCGATGTCACGGCATGTGGACGGCGTCAGCACGTGTGACACTTTTTTGCCAAACAAAGCAGCGTGGCCGCGGAGCTAAAGCTCTTGATGTGTGCATTTGTTTAAGGACGGCCTGTTTGCCTTTGACATCTCTCTATTTATAAGTGCTGGCGAATTCCCCCGCCTACTTGTAAGAATGGCTCTCAGCGGGGTGTGCCACAGATAATCACTCACTCCCCATGATAGTGTCAGAGACAGTTCAAGACACAATTGGCTAATTTGAGCATGGGAAAACGCTCCAGCTCTCACTCCTCATCCGAAAGCCCGGGCAGCCGTCCTGGCTGACATTTAGCTTCGGTGGTCGTGTCCCCGACGTCTGTCAGCGGCCTGATTTAGTTTTAAACGGCTGCTTTGGCAGTAATCAGCTGTAAAGACACAGAAGGACACTCACAGAGTGTTAAACAGGTCCTGTGGAAATGCTGACTAACAGCAGTGAGCTCATTTCCAGGGCGAGTGTGAGGCCTGGTGTGGCCCTTGTGGTCAGCGTTGATCATAGCCTTAGTCCCTGTCATGCTGCTCTTAAACTCTGCTGCTAGAAACTTGTGCCACTCCCCTACACACCCATGTACAGTTTCACTTCCATATGACTGCTCATTTCACTCTGCCTTGAGCCACAATTAGAAAGTTTACAGTAGATGCATTGGTTAGTAAGTGCCTGTCCTCAGTGTGTGTCCACACGCTCGCTTTGGTGTATTAACGTGGCTTTGAAAGGCTTTAAGTTGTGGCTCTGAGAACTGGTTTGGATTGATGTTAAACAGCTGAAAACATTGCAACATTTGAAACAGTTCAACAATGTCTTGAACTCGATCCAAGTCCGAATAATCTGGCTGACAGGTGTCAAGAGCAAAATATGAGACTAGTTCACTTACACGCCCAACTTGCATGTCAGAGCCGCATGCAAAAATGGCTAAGCTGCTCCGACGTGTTGCACGATGGCTTCTAGTCTCTACTGTAGTGTTTTAGCAGAGCTTAGATATAAAGCTTTGAAATGCTGATGTTTTGTAATACTCCACACAATTAATGTGTGGTCTGACAGTAATGGACACATTTCCTTTGAGCCACCACCACGAAACTTCTTTGTGCTGGTGCCTGTTGGGGCCCAACTGGGTGAACCAACTCCCTTCCCCTCCTCAGTCACTGGAGGACTTCAGCCTCGTTATTCAGCCCGGAGGATGCAGTGCGTAATGCTGTTTCAGCCCTAGCGGCATTCCTTCTCTCTCTCTCACCGCAGGGCCCGAGCTCCCATAAACCAGGCAGGGAAACTTTCACTCGCTGTCAGATGGCCATAAAAGAAGCTCGCTAACTGTTCTCGCGTGGCAAACCGACGCGGGTCTGAAGGTTTCGCTGCTTCAACCTGCCTGCAGATGTTTCACTGAGATGACCGTTTTTTTAATGATTGCCAGAATGAAGTCAAACCTCCTGCTATAACGTCTACACATCTACACAGAGTATGAGCAAGTCTGGAAGAGTTTTAAAGGATATCAATACTTTCACGTGTGGCCCTCTGGAGGTGTAATACACCTATAAACTAATAGCAGGACTGTTTAGAAGGCTGTTAAATCCCTTTTTGTGGCGTTCCAGTCGGCAGCATTGTGGCTAAAACCCGAGCTATGGACTCACAATGAACAAGTGTTCACAACTTAGATGAACTCATTTCACTTGGTTCATTCACTTCAGTTCATTTTCTGATGCTCACTGGGTCCAGCTCTGTAAATGCGATTATTATGTCATTAGGAAATTATCGGTACGACTGGGAAATGTTGCAAAAATGTGATTTGATAATTCAATTACAATTACAGGCTTCATTCTCACTGCTTGTGTTCTGTCATACCAAATCTTTTCACAGTGTATTTTATGGATATTTTCTAGTTATGATTACTTGTCTGTCTCACTGTGGAGCAAGCGTTAAACTGCCCTCTGTGTGCGGAGGGTTTTCTGAAGGAACGAATGTCTGACGCGTCAGGAGCTCTGGACGTTCACCGCAGCGACGTAGCAACCCTTTAGAGTCGAGGCAGGCGGCCAAACCGACCTGCTGCGATGTCAGTTTACTAAACCTGTGTCCCCACATTCAGATTTAATCCTCCTCTAATGAGCTGTATTATTTCCCTTTGGCAGCAGGAGTTCATGTAAGACATGTTTTTAAAGCTAGTTATTTATCCATCTGTCTAGTGTTGTGAAAGGTCTGTAAGCCTGTTATGACAGCTCTGCTGGTTGTGCCGAGCCTTTCCACGGTCGCCTTTCCCCCCTGAGAGAATCAGGCTCATTTAGGTATCTGTAGCCCACTCTGTTTCCGTAGACCCCAAAGCAAAAGCACCATGAAAGGGCTGATTGTTTTCTGAGGCCTTGTGAGTTTCATTACAGGTGAGATGCAGGGTTAGGATTCAGTGCTCTCTCATTTCAAGCTCCCCCTTTAGTGGCTTGTTGTTGTTGCTCTCTAAGTACAATCCATCAGAAAAGCTTCCTGAATCAAAGCCGTTCATTTTGACTCCCACAGGTCGGCCTGCCCTGTACTCTGTGTCGTCCGGTGAGGAGAGGGAGGGAGTCTGAATTTAATTTTAACCTCAGGCTTAAGCTAATCAGTGGGAATGGGCTTGCCCTCGTGTTGGTTCAAACTTCACCCAGGCAACTTGACACTTCACCTGGTGACTGGGTGGGGAATTTGGCAGCGATGCATTCAAAAAAAAAAAAGGGGGCCCGGCACGGAGATTGCCCCAACGTTAACGGCACGCACAGAAAACACACAAATTCCTACACGATGCTGTTGGAAAAATTGCTCTGCCTCTCTGAAGAGGCCATAAAGAGCCTCTGGTCGCTGAGGTTTTTCCTCAGAAGCCAGTGGAAAATGCTCGCTCCTCCTGCAGCACAAGTGATTATTCCAGATCTGCAACTGTGTTTTCACTTTCTGCCTCAGCTGCACAGTTGATGTGAAAAAGTGAAATTAAATCTGCCTTTTAGACAGTTTTTCGCTGTACGCCGGAGCAGGCGTACCCCCTCCGCCTCTCCTCTCTGCCCAGCCGTCGCCGCCTCTGCTCCGGGCTTCGCAGTCTGCTCCTGGAGTCGGAGACAGGATGCTGGTCATGCAGCACGCCCTCGTTAAGCACTATCACTCCTCCTCGCTGGTCAAACAATAGGACCACTTTGTTCAAGATCAGCTCCCCATTGTGCCCTTATGTGCTGTGGCATATTGCAACAGACAGAAAGAGCGTTGCTTCAAACGCAAGATGAGAAAACACTCTGTGAATGTGCTGATCCAGATTAGTCACCGGTTCCTGACATTTTCTATAACTGGTTAATCGAGAAAACAATCAGCAGATTGATTGATAATAGAAAAACACAGAGAGATATGCTTCTAAAAATAGTGTTAAGAATCTATCATATATTTGATAAACTGCTTCAGACAACAAACGTGTAGTGCATTGAGTCTACTCTTTCTCTCGACTGCAGTTTGTATCATTAGCCTCAGCCAAGTCCATACTCAGACCTGGGAATGTGTAATACTATAAGGGCCAGATTAGTCTGGTACCTGAGTATGTCACCTTAAGGTTAGATTCTTCAGGCCTTGCCAGTAAAGTCTTCAAAGGCCTTTTCACAACTCCTCGCTCTGCAGGAAGAAAACTGTCAGTGACTCATTGGCGTTTATTGTAAAAGCAACCTCATTGATTTTTGTGAGGGCGCCACCTCTTCCTATTGACGACTTCATTCACATCCTCAGCTCATAATCTGTAGTTTTTGTCCCCGTGGGAGAGCATATTATGAAAGCAGATCAGGAAAGTGCCTCAGTTCCTCAGGTTCTAGCCTCTCAAATGTGAGGATGTGCCATAGACAACTACCAATACCTCTTGGCTTTGGACTTTAGGTCACCCAGAACTAAACATTTGAAGACCACACTCTGTTTTTTACATTTCAGATCAGTTGATAATGAAAATAATCTTGTTTGTTGCAGCCCTGTTGTATTCTAAGACTTCCTTTTCTCCGTGCAGGTGGTGAAAACCATCGGCCTACGTGAGGTCTGGTACTTCGGACTTCAGTACATGGACGGCAAAGGTTACTACACTTGGCTAAAACTGGACAAAAAGGTAAGATCCAGCTTTAAGAATACATATTTGATTTTATCTGACCACAATCTTTCATCATATGAGTGAAATCCCACTATTGTTGCATATCATATGTAGTATATGTATAGACACGTACCACCTACATACCTACATAGTTATTTCAGTCTGTGTTTCAAGTGTGTCCCAACTGCCCGCCTCTCCCTATGGAGTCAAACTCTATAAACAATAGAGGAAGAATGCATTCTTTTGAACGGGCGATACAATCAGAGCTGCAGTGTTTACCTTCTGGTCAATCAGTAGCCACTGTATTACAGTACGTATGTATTCTCATGCTGTATTGTGGTTCCACTTCCGACACGGCAGCTAATTTTGTCTGTGCTGACCGGTCAGAGCAGCAGCAAATAATCCATCTGGATGTGGATTATCTGACAAGATCGTGAACTTTTGCGAACCGCAACAGGTTTCTTTGTTGTTTTTGTGCAAATACAGGTTACTGTATTATTATCATTGTTGTTATTCCCAAAGCTGCTCACAATCTAACTGGTCTGATCCGTTATTCAAAAAGCAAATCAGCCAGAGCCAAATGAAGTCCAGATGGTAAAGATTGTATCTGTATGAAACCTTTTAGACCAGCTGGTTCTGCACAATCTCTCAAAGAAAGTCTGATTACGAGTCTCTGGGAGTACTAATCCATATTCGAAACCTTTTGTGGCTCCAGAGGGAGCCGCACAAAGTCTGATAAACTGTCTCAAGTAATGTCACTCAAGTCAGCGTCGGATAAGACTAAAAACTACAAAAGAAAGACTTTACCAGACCTCTGTAGCCCTCTGCTCATCTCTGTAGCTGCTACTAGCAGAACACAATCAAACTGGACTTTGAATAGTGCAGCATTAACCATGCGCTGTAAAAAACATGGTGAATAGATTAAGTTTCTATTGAACTAATACCTTCCTGACTGAAACAAATGTCGGAAACCAATCTACTCCATCAAGAGAAAGTTGCCGCTTTGCACTTTATGATCATAAACACGGGTCACCGTGAGAGAGAGAGAAAGGGGTTCTGCTTGCCTCGGTCAGCAGCAGTAAACTGTAACGCGCTGTGCTGACGGTGCGCTGCAGTTCATCAGCACAATGCCTCGCTCAAACTGGAATATTCCCGGCACCATTCTCTCCATCAAGACTGCTTGGTTCCTGTTTTGAAATTAGAGGAAGAGCCACATTGTGTAAACACGTACTATATTTCAGAGTTATTACAGTTCACTAAGTGACAGTGAGCACAGGTGTGGTCATGAAACCCCAGAGCTGTTTCCGGTGTATTCATGTACGTGGCTGATGTTCGTTTTGAAAGAGTAAAATTTAAAACTAACGAGTCATTTTTTAAATTCCACCATCCCTGATTCCCAGAATCACGAGTCTTAAGTCATACATCCGATAATACTCCAGCGTTTCCAGCTGGATGACATTCTGTGATCGTTAACAGGAACTTATTAACTCGCCAAGAGTTGAGAGATGAGAGCGATTGATGATTGATTGATGTCACTGTCAGCGGTAAATATGTTGTTGAACGACAGCCGTTTATCTTAGCTTAGCTTCGTATTTACACTGGAAACAGCAGTAAACAGCTTGAGTCACTGCTCCTGGCCAACAAAAAGTCCAGCATGTAACCCCCCAACCTAAAAAGATGCTCAAACGTGTTATTTAATGAGCTTTAGAGGCAGATTTTTGTACTTCACCTTTCATCCTTAAATGCTCACATGATACTGGACATTAACTATGTTGTAATTCATCTCCAGGTGTCGTCCCAGGAAGTGAAGAAGGAGAACCCGCTGCAATTCAAGTTTCGGGCCAAATTCTTCCCTGAGGATGTCTCTGAGGAGCTGATCCAGGACATCACCCAGAAGCTTTTCTTCCTGCAGATAAAGGAGGGCATCCTGAGCGACGAGGTTTACTGTCCACCAGAAACGGCCGTGCTGCTGGCCTCCTACTCCGTCCAGGCTAAGTTTGGAGACTACAACAAGGAAGTTCACAGACCTGGATACCTGCTGTCTGAACGCCTGCTGCCACACAGGTGAGATTTGTCAGAAGATTCAGAACAGTGAATCCAGCCAAGATCTTATGTAGTGACAACGTCAAACCACAAATGTCCACAATGGAAATCTTCTCCACCCGGAGAATCTAACAGGATGTAGTAAATATAACCATCAGGAAATATTTGAGTTATTTGTGAAGGTGTTTTTGTGCCATCTATTCATTTCCTTGTGCATTTAGATTCAAGAAGACGATTAAAGATTTATTACAGCATTAATCACGACACAGGCCACAAAGTGAGAGTCAAGTGCAACATGAACGCTGTGCCAAGACAGCGGTGGCTTTCGCTTGGTATTTGCATGTTTGATAGCAGGCGGAGCATCTTCAGTCCCGTGCAAAAGAAGTAGTTTCCCGTCATGACGCAGCAGCTTTTTCAGAGAGCAAACTATCATATCATCAGTAATATGTGTGAAAACCACATCCTGAAGTTGTCACACACTAGCCTAATCAAGTTTGTGTGATTATTGTAGACTTCTGATGATTGTATAGGGAATAAATCAACTGGCATATGTTCTCTGTGCCTGCTGATGAATAAGAGGAAGTTATGGGATTTTAGAAAGGGAGTATGTGGTGCACAGAAACAGATCACACTAGAAACAGAGCCCATGATGAAATCAATATATCCACAAACATCAGATTATGTTGCATGTTGCGTTGTCTCAATGTACGTATCTACTCTTTCTCACGTTCTACTTCTCTGCTTTGTAGAGTCCTGGAGCAGCACAAGTTATCCAGAGAACAGTGGGAGGAGAGGATTCAGGTGTGGCACGAGGAGCACCGTGGGATGTTAAAGTGAGTGTGTGTTTCGTACTTACTGCAGAGTCAACTAAGAATACATTTAAATAATAACTGCAATCATTGTCTTCTGTCCATTTGTGCAGGGAGGACGCCATGCTGGAGTACCTGAAGATCGCCCAGGACCTGGAAATGTATGGAGTCAACTACTTTGACATCAAGAACAAGAAGGGAACAGAGCTGTGGCTTGGAGTGGACGCCCTGGGACTCAACATTTACGAGAAGGATGACAAGTAAGCACTGTATTCTGATGGAAACAGACCTGCTGTTAGTGTGTGTGTTCTGTCCCTGCTGCAACAGTAGCTGCAGCCCTGTGTTAAACTGGCTGGGCCAGGTCTACGTCTGTACTTAATCACTCTTCCTGTTCCTCTGCAGACAGTATGACAGGAATAACAATGAGGGCCAAATGGATACAGTGTTTGGGAGGAGTATCTCCGGAGACAAAGTTCAAACTCAGCAGTTTGCTTTAATCTTTCACGTCTCTCTGGTAGTAAAAAAAACATTATTTGCAAATTCTCTGAGCAGAAATGATTTTTTTATCTTGACATAATTTCAGACACATAATATGGTTTAAAATATGTGCTGCATATAAGTGGGGATGGATATATCTATATATATATGACACATAGTACTTCCTTTGTTCCCACGTCTTCTTATAGAGCTGCAATTACTACTCTTCATGCTGCTGAATGATTAATGAAACCTCTTGAAGGACAAAGCACGTTTGTGTGCTGTTTATAATGAAGATGTGAAATCCCTGCTATACATTTGCAGACCTTATTTTTCCATTTTTGTCCTGACAGTCGTGTTTCTCCTCTTGGCGTGCAGACAGTATGACCTCTTTTGTGTGCGTCAAGGAAATCCAGCCTGGTCTCGGCTGTGATTGTTTGTAGGGCAGGACAGTTTTGTGGTAATCGCCCTCTCTTTGGTGAAATGAGCTTTGAGGTCTCCTGCGGCTGGTGGCCCTCGTCTGTGAGGTTACTGAATACTTCATCCCAGGTGACTTCCCTTTCAGTCACTGACCCCGAATTTTGTTGTTCACTGCCAGATTGTTGCCCTGTATTAAACTGGCTGCGCTGTTGAAAGCGGTGCGGTTAACTGCTTACAGCAAAGCTGACGATGGGTTAACAAGAAAGTTTGGCGAGTCAGCTGCCCCACGAGGCCTCTAATTGAACCTTCACTGGTTAATTCTTTGTCTAGTATCAGCTCAAGAGTTACTACTCAAGTCTAAATGATTTAATTACTGTAACTGTTATTGTGTTAGTCCACCTCGTTCAACCTTTTTGTATCTTAACTGTGGTATGAAACCTCCAACAAGAGGGAGACGCACATTGTTAAAGAACATTCCAGGTCCTTGTGTCCTTGTGTGAGTCTGTCTCTTTATGTGCTCCCTGGGATCAGCAAAGAAATGCCTCTCCTCCACGGTGCCCTCTGCTGTAACCATGGCTACGCCGACTGGTTTTTCAAGCTGTGCGGCACTTAAGAATGTGAGGCTAACCTACAACGCTGTCTCTCCAATGAGGGCAGCCGGCCCACAACGCAGCAGTGCAGCCAAGGCTTCACCGAGGCACAGTCTGGTGCTGGCTTTAACTCCTTATGCTCTGCTGCTCTGTGGAACCACGGCGCTGCTCATTTTTAGAGCCAAGGATTCGTCTTAGCAACCGCCCTGGTCAAACACACACACACACACACACACAGAGTAAAACCAGGCAGACATCAGATTCACTGTTGACTCAGACAACAGATTACCACTGAATGAATTTAGTGGAAATGTGTTTCTTACTTTTCGTTTCACTATTTTACACTGACTTAGTTGTAACTTTGGTATTTAGCTGTTTAGCTTTATCAGGTTGCAACTGATACCTAAAAATCAGTTTTACTTGCGGTTTTGGACACAGCGTTAACTATTTATTATTTTTTTAAGTCACTGTGGTACATGTACCACTGGTGGTACTCGACTTCCTTCTAGTGGTACTTGAAGGAATCTCTGAAATCTAAAAAAATGATTAGATAAGAACTAAATGATAGTAAGTGAAAGCAAAATTAACTTTAAAAAAACAGATTTTAGGAAGTGAAATGCAAAACAATCAAAAGACATAATGTTGGGTTTCGGAATATTTATATCAATATATAAAATATTACCAATAAATACTTTATTCTTGTGTAATTGTAGCCTTTATGTAGCTGGAAAATACCTTTTATTACTCATGTTTTTTGACACGCTGCTTCAATTAGCCATTGCTATCAAATGCTAATATTTCCTGCAAGTCTCATACATTAGTAATGTTTGTCACAGAAAGCCAGACTTACTAATGAAATCCAGCTACGTTTTCTCCAACCACAGACCTTTTCTAACTAACTAACTGTCAGCGTAATTTTACAAAGCGCATCGCTGCAACAAGTAGTTTGTACAAACATGAAACCATTGATAAAGCACAGCTCAATACACCACGAGACTCTGAACCAAATATTCAATCACTGAGCTAACTTCCACATAGTTTTCTCAATTCCTCAAGCGTGTGTCAGAGACGCTAATAGAGTGAAATTCCAGTTCAGGCAGTACAGTTTCACAGCACAGTTTCGCTGCAAGACTCAGGGCTGCCTTTCTAGATTACAACACTATCGGCTTGTCAATGTTTACAGTGCTACTTTGTATTGTGCTGAATGAGATTGGCATCCGCTCAGTTTGTCTGGCACAATGGAATGGCGAGCCACACCCCGGATTCATCCCTCATACTCGAACAGTGGATATAGAAATCCATGTTCACAGTCAGCCTGATAGAGAGCTTTATTTTAATACTGTAGCCGTCAAAAGTCTTGTTTTGTCATCCAAAAGCCAATTATATTAAAGTTACTGGCACATATGACAAAGAAAATCAGCAAATCCTCTCAATTAAGAAGCTTAAACTAGAGAACATTCGACAGTTAGTCCTTTAGCACCTTTCATACATGCAGCTCAAAGAGCTTTACATGAATGTAAAATATGAAGATTAAAAGGTCAGTAAGATTTACTTAAAGCAAGAATACAGACTACTTAAAGAAGTTGAGTCTTGATATATAAGAAGACTCACCGTAACATGTTTTTCTTTTGTCTTAACTGTTATTTAATCCTCTAATGTTGAATTTTATTGGCTTATAAGGGTCAAGTATGAAGCGCTAAACCATTTAGAGCCTTGTTAAGTAGTAACACAATTTTAAAATCAGTTTTAAAAGACACAGGGAGCCCATGCAGAGATGCTAATGGCTGTAATGGCTGTCTTGTTTGCAGCCAAATATTGTTCAAGCTGATATCTTTGTACTGATTTTTGGATAAGCCGAAGCATTGCAATAGCCCAGAGGAAATGTAAGATATGGTCTAACATTTCGTTCTTATGACACAAGCTTTATGCCTCAGAGTCAATGTGTTACTTGTGGTACTTTTATCTCTTTTCAATCAGCACTAACAGCTACAGTATAATGTCAGTGTTTGTCAATGTACAGTTGTGAGTCGTCCACATAGCGGCGAATATTGTGCCGTTCATGTATGATTTGACTTGATTGTGTGGCCGTTACAGATAATGTCAGGGTAGATCAAAAGATGACGAGTTGTTATAATTTAGCATCACAGATTAATGTTCAAGCTCATGTGCTCACTTCCTCAGATTGACCCCGAAGATTGGCTTCCCCTGGAGCGAGATAAGAAACATTTCCTTCAACGATAAGAAGTTCATCATCAAGCCCATCGACAAAAAGTCACCGGTGAGTAATGCCTCAGTCACCATTTAGATTATAAACATGATGTATGACATATTTGAACCTGAAAATTCTCCTTTACAAAGTCTATACATCCGTCTTTGACAAAATTAAGCTTTCAGAGTGTGTCCATACTTAAGCTAGCTTCTGTTTTACCAGTGGCATCATGTTTCTCTGTAGAGGAGAGAAAGAACACAGGCAGTGCTATTATTGATGGACCCAAAACAGTCACAGAAGTACACACCTTATCTGTGTGGGTCAGGCTATTTTACCTTTTACTATGCGTGGAGCAGTCCCTATGGTACTGTGTGTAATCTGTATTAAAAGTTTCCCTGCACCCGCTCGGAGCCACGACTGGAGTCTTTGTCCTTTATCAGCAAAGCACAATGAGCAGGCAGCTGAGCACTTTATTATTCGGCGTGCTTTAATGTCTGTTTCTGTCTGCTTCTTCTCCTCCACATTTTTCAGGACTTTGTGTTTTACGCGCCGAGACTGCGCATAAACAAGCGCATCCTGCAGCTGTGCATGGGCAACCACGAGCTGTACATGCGTCGCCGCAAGCCCGACACGATCGAGGTGCAGCAGATGAAGGCCCAGGCCAGAGAGGAGAAGCAGCAGAAACAGATGGAGAGGTACGTAGACAACTGGACACAAGCCTGTCCAGTATGTGACATATAGTTTCCATCTGAAATCAGTTCACAATCCCAAAATGATGTGACATCTACGATGGTATTATTGGACTATAGTTAAACTAACTAGATCTGATTCTAGAGCTTCATAATATAAAGATCTGAGCTCACAGGACAGCTTGGAATTCTTGTCAAAGGACCATTACAACACAAAATGGGCATTGTCATATTCTCAGTCCTCACCTTTATGTAATGGAATACTCTGTTCTCTGTTAAGTCCATTAAATCGAGCTACGTTCACCTCCTTCTCTACGTCTGGACCAGTGTTACCATAGCAGACAGTGTTCACAGCCGCTTTGGATTGCTGCCGTTCAGTGAAACCATTCACTGGGTAATAATGCAGCATTTCTTTAAAGGGGAAATCTGCTTCCTGAGTTTGTCTGAACAGAAAGTGAATGGATGTTGATCTCAGCTACAGCTGTCGTCCCACTGTCTGCTCCGTACAGCTGTTCAAACACGGTGATGTAACAGCGAGCAGACAACACAGTAAATACCAGCAGGAGAACCGTGAGATCACCGGGCCTCAGCGGACGGAGTTAGGGTTCACACACACAGTAGCTCTCGGTGTGTGTGTGAGGGAGAGGCTGGGCTCGTGTCCAGACACTGTCACAAATCTGAAGTCCCTTAAGATTGCTCATTTAAACTTAATTAAACCCAGAGGGACGAACAGTATCAGGCTGCTGCAGCAAGAGTAACAGAAACATTTGGCCTCCTGAAAAAAGTTTTCCCTCACGTTAAAACTTTTCACTCATCGCAGCTCTAAACAATCGCTTAGTGTGCATGTCGTGTAAAAGAAGAGACTGTAAGTGAAACAACAAAGCCCTGTGACTCATTTGTAGTGTGTACGGTAAATAAGAGAAAACTCTTTGAATTATTCATGAGGACTGAAATTTGGCTGCAGTATTGTTAAATTTTAATGAGCTTTGTTGCTTACTGTGGGTGTTTAATGGATCAGTTGTAAAACTGAAAAACAGCTTTAACAATCGATCTTTAAATACATTTATTGATATTTTGTTCCGACAGTGTTCTCAAACTTAAGAATGAATTGTTTTTCTTTGGAGCTGAAATTATTAATCAATTAGCTAAACTGACTGAACATTTTTTTAGCTTCTCAAATATGAAACTGTTCTGATTATTTTCATTCTCTCTGGGTTTTGGATTGTTGGTCACACAAAAGAGGGCGTTTCTGTTTTTGGCTCACCTTCAATAGACCACACGATGAATGAAAATTATAGTTAGCTGCATCTCGACTTTTCGCTGTCGTAAACTGAATATTTTTTTGTATTTTGGACTGTTGTTTTGTGTTTTATAGACTAAACAGCTGATCAGAAACATAACTGATTATGAAAACCGTTGTTGAACCAGAATAAGTTCAGGGCCAAAACAAAACTAACAATTAGATAGTTAGTAAAGTAAAAGTGAGTAAAAAGACAGAACAAAATAAGCAATTAAAACATTTCAAATTGGAAATTTTTCACTAAATGAGTTGTCAATTAATTGATACTTAAAAATATATTAGTTACAGCCCGGCAGCTCTTGAATTGTGTTGCCAAATGCTTGTAAATGTGCTAAAGCCTCACCTGCAAATCATGTGAGATGATATTTACATGATATTTATAAAAACTTTAGCATTCTGTGTGTGGCTGTGACAGATGCAGAGATGTTCTCATTTTCCAAATGGCGCCATGTGTTGAATCTGGGCGTGCGCGTGTGTGTGCGCGCACACGTGTGTGTGGGTTTTACCGACTGTTGTTTGTCAGCCGTAACTATGCATCAAATATGTCAGCTCTCTTTGTTGGCTCACGACCGGCTGTGTCTTATCTGCAGGGCCCAGCTGGAGAACGAGAAGAAGAAGAGGGAGGCCATCGAGAAAGAGAAGGAGCAGATGGAGCGGGAGAAGCAGGACCTGATGATGAGGCTGTACCAGTTTGAGGAGAAGACCAAGAAGGCGGAGAAAGGTGAGGCGGAGGCGCTGCACTGAGGGACTGTCACACGTCACTTAACTCTGAGGATGTAAAAAATAGTTCATGTGTGTGTGTGTGCATGTGATCATGTGGGTAAGGCTAACAGGTTATGTGTGCAGGATACTTGTTTTCTAAACAACATGAGTAATGAATGCCGCAGTAGGGTTGAATGGAAGTCCAAACAGATGCCTCACCATGAGTAATCGTGTATTTTTGTGTTTCGTCCAGCATCCAAACCATAAACACACAATCTGTTGGTCTTAACTTCTAGTTTTACCTGTTTGTACTCGTCACATCTCGAGCGAGCAGAGAGCAGCGGCGTTTTCTAGTTCTAATCCAACCCTAAGAAGAACTTAGTGTTAACAAAATTAAATACACTAAGCTACCAAGATTGATAATTAAGCGACTCTGTGGCTTCCTCTATGATGATTAACATGTTTCCTGCTCATAAATTAGAGCCAAATGTTTGTTGACTGCAGTCATGGAAAGATTCATTGCTCAGGACTTTTAGTACTTACAGCTAACGAGACCTCATCTCTATCCTCTACAGTATCTCTATTAATGCTTCATGGTTCCAGTCTAAGCAAAACTGGACGTACTTATGTTTTATTTATTAGAGTTTTACATCCTCTTTGTTTGGAGTTTATATATTTCTATCATTCTGGTTCTTAGTGTTTATTCTAGAGCAGTTTTAGTGACATCTGTCAAAAAAGAAAGATGACATCAATCTTTTCTTTTTTTATGTGCAGCAGTGTTGTATTTGTCTCATGTTTCTTTTCCCTCTTTCCTTTCAGATCTGCAGGACCAGCTCCAGAGAGCCATGATGCTGGAGCAGGAGCGGAGGAGAGCCGAGGAGGAGGCGGCTCGTCTGGAGGCCGAGCGTCAGGCTGCTCTGCTGGCTAAAGAGGAACTGGCCCGCCAGGCCGAGAACCAGAAGAAGAGTCAGGAGCAGCTGGTCAGTATTTTATTTCCGACATTCATAAATGTACCAACTGCTGTGACTGCTGCGATCCCACCCAGGCTAAATACCTTTAGTTTAACCACGTCTTCATGACTCTATAGCCAAGTCCAGTTACCCCAGATTGAACTCTTCTCAAAGACGAGTGAGAACCTTCACGGGATTTAAACTTTAGCAACACAAAACAGTCGCCTGGGAAAAGCCTCACAGGCCAGTCAATGAAATCTCAGAAGTTGGCACCTTGTTACCAAGATAAGATACATTACACATTTTCTCCACGTCCTCACGAGCTGTGCAGGTCTGTACCAGGCACATCGCAGGCTGGTGTTTCTCAGCAGTGCCTGGCTATTGTAGCTCCAGACTCTGCAGCTGGACCACACCCCGTTACTTCAGACTAACCGCCCCCCTCACCCCTCAGCCGCTCGGCTGTGGACCACCCACAGGACTCTGTACGGCACCCTCATTCACTTTAACAGCCTGGACAGTAAATCTGTGTCCACATTCAACCAGAGAGACCAGCACAGACACCGGCTGTGACGCTCTTTATACTTAAACCCTGTTAAGACGCTTAAGCCTCCAGCGACTTCTCCTGACTGACTGACGTCGTTTTAAACATTTGAA
This sequence comes from Nibea albiflora, assembly GCA_014281875.1. Classification (NCBI taxonomy): domain Eukaryota; kingdom Metazoa; phylum Chordata; class Actinopteri; family Sciaenidae; genus Nibea; species Nibea albiflora. The sequence continues at coordinate 17,674,999 of CM024802.1, read as the reverse complement.
GACATCTGTGTGTCCGTGTTTTCACTAAATGACCAGCTGAATAACTTTCACATCACAGTTTCACAACCAAGTGCTGCGCTGACGTCTAAAGCAGGTGTACTGTTTAATACTGAGGCTCCGGTTAGTTCAGTCTGCTGAAACACAAGCTGCTCACATTGTTGTGGCGATGAGCAGGAATGTACCACAACAGCCGCAAACACTTCCTCAGCGCGGCTACGTTACTCTGCTACGTGCACGTTGTTCCATTTTCAGATGGTCCTGAGAGCTTTGTGATTCATTAACACATTAACATTAAGGCTGCAATGTGCTCATTAATATTTGACTCGATGTTGCTTTAAGCCGTCAGGAAGTCGCAGCAAGTTTTACGAGAGCCCGACTGAGGCTGGCAGAAAGAATCTGATATAACATATCAGCCGGGATTATTTATATATGAATAATGAAGACACATTTCTTGTAACGATCCCTCAGATGTGGTCATCCAACACCTGTGACAGAGGCTGTTTACAATTTAGCAATAAACTTGATTTGAAACAACATTTGAAACTTAATTAGAAGTATTTTTTTATATATCGATCAACTTTTATAAATAATATTGCACCAAACCTGGAGGCAGCCTTGACTTAATAACATGAACACAGTTGTATTAATAGTTGATTAGTAGAAGCTTGGTTTGTTGATTAGTTTTAATCATAAACTCTTGTGCTGTAATCAGTTGTTTCGCTCAGCTGCTGATGGAGGTCTGCAGATGTGCCGCCTTCAAAACAAACATAAATAATACACACAGACATGAAGAATTATTCTGCAAAACTAAACAAGACTAACTGAGTGTTTGTCTTTTTGTTGTGCATCAGGCTGCAGAGCTGGCAGAGCACACATCCAGGATCACCCAGCTGGAGGAGGCCAAGAGACGCAAAGAGGAGGAGGCCGACACATGGCAGCTGAGGGTGAGAGCTTTAACTGAGGGCCGATACTGCAGTGCACAGAATACTGATTAATGCTCATTCAACTGTTTGTCATCAAAGGCTGCACAGTCTGCAGAAACTACAAGGATGGAATTAGATTAGTTTAGTCTATTACAAATTCTCTAACCAGTCCAAGTTTGTTTTCGTTGACTGACTGTCCTCCTGCGTTACTGATACCCCGCCAGGCCAAGGAGGCTCAGAACGATCTGGTGAAGACCAGGGAGGAGCTGCACATGGTGATGACGGTGCCCCCGCCCCCTCCGCCTCCCCCCATGTACGACCACCTGGACGACAACAGCGACAGCGAGGAGAACACCAGCACGCACAGCGCCGACCTGCAGACCGAAGGCATCAACGACCACCGCAACGAGGAGGACCGCCTCACCGAGGCCGAGAAGAACGAGCGCGTCCAGAAACAGCTGAAGGTGAGAGGACAGAAAAAGCCAGTCATCCCCGAGATGCAGACGTTTTATTAGATTCATTTAATACAGGACAGATTATTCAGCTAAGAGATGCAGTGCAGCACATAACTGAGCTTCAAGGTCAAATTCCAGCAGGCACGGATGCGACGGGCCAGAGCTCCTTTGTACTGACGTGTTACCACGGTTACCAAATGCTCTCGCATAAATATACGCTTAGCATCGCTTACACAGATCAGACCACTAAACCTGATCCTCCCCACAGTAGTTCACAGTAGTACACAATTTAACACTTAGCTAGAAATCTATCATATCTTAAAATATCTATGGTCACAACATCCTGTGCTTGAGCTGCTTCACTTTCAAACGCTAAATGAAGCATCAGAGTGAGCGGACACGCTCTTTAACGCCTGAACCGTATCTTATATTTCCTCTTCCTCTCTGCTCTCAGGCCTTGACCTCAGAGCTGGCGCAGGCGCGTGACGACTCCAAGAACACCCAGAACGACCTCCTCCACAGCGAGAACGTGCGGGCCGGCCGAGACAAATACAAGACCCTGCGACAGATCAGGCAGGGCAACACCAAGCAGAGGATCGACGAGTTCGAGGCCTTATAAAAAAAAGCCTTCGCCTCCCTCCTCCTCTCAGCCAACTCACCCTTTTCTGAATGGTCACTACATCTCGCTCCGCACACAAACTCACGTATAACACACATCAGTCGCAGACTAAACTGGAGCAGTATAAGCACAGCAGAGGCATCGCACGCAGAGAGACGAGCTCCTGCTGTGAGTGTGTCTGACGGTATGCAGGGCTTTGCAAATCCTTTGAAGAAAACTTAGTGCCAAAACCTTTCTCCTCTTCTCTTGTTAGTGTTTCACATCTTTGTGTATTTGAATGTGTGTAATTTGATCACTGCAGACCAAATCATTCTTGTTTTTATCCAGAGGTGTG
>CM024802.1:17552283-17672568 GCA_014281875.1 Nibea albiflora | reverse complement strand
CACACAACACACCTCGGGGCCTGCAGACACTGAAACGCACACACAAAGAGAGGCACAATGAGGCGTATTTACACTCTGACGCAGGTGTTCTGACCAATGTTTGCTTTAATGGGAAGGTGTTTGGCACCTTTGATAAGAACAGTTAGTCGATCATTGCCGCGTAGCACAGCGTTAAACCGCTGCAAGGAGCAAGAGGTGTCCAAAAGAGGAGTTCTCCTGACCCCTAGTGCTGAAATACGAGAACAAAGACCCGCTGGAGGCTGGAGCGAGGTGTGTTTTATCACTTTTAAACACTTTTTTGTGAAGTAGCTCTTAAAATGTAAGCTTTTATTTATTGGCTCTGAGCTTATTTTATCTGAGTGTTGAACCTAATCTTGGTTATCACATGTAGCCTGTCTGTAACACATTAAACTGGAAGGTAAGTAAGTCATGTATTTAAAACTAGAACCCACAGTACACTTATTTTATGCTTTGTATCATGCGCTGTGGGAAGCGAATTATTATTATTTTTATGAATGATATTATAATAATGTTCTATATTCATGTAGAATGGATCCAAACTCAGCCCAGCCTCCCTGAAAAAGACAATCAAAAGTAGCCTTTGGTGATATTTATATTTTATTTTAAATTAAAATATTTAATCCTGTATGGTTTGAGAAATAAAGTTAAAAAGTGAAATAAATAAACAAAAAATCAAGTTATACACACGGCTGCTTTCATTTCTTTCCAAAAATCTGACATTGTGTAGTGTTTTTGTGCTACTGACAGCCGCAACATCACCCGAGATTCATATTTAATGGGCGTCTCGTCGGGTGAAAATGCAGGTATGTCGTCATAATAAATATTACAATAAATGAATATTAAATTATCCAGCGAACAGACAGTCGTGTTTCTTTTTCTCGCAGATGTTTAAGGGAGCTGAGCCTCAGGAGCTCACCCTGATTGCTGGAGCTCAACTTGACTTTGAACATCAGATCTGATCCGTCCTGATCCACAGCGCCAACGTCTGGACCCTCGACCTGAACGAAACACAAGAAAGAGAAAGAAAAAAGTTCACGAGCTGCCTGCGAACAGTTTTTATGACTAGTAACACGAGTGAAATGACTAATTCTACCCTGCGTGTACGAGGAAAAACAGCATGAAAGGTCACAAGAAGGAAAAACTAACTTTACGGTAAAAATGAAGCTACAGCCGGCAGCCAGTTAGCTTAGCTTAGCACAAAGACTGGAAACAGAGGGAAACTGCTAGCCTGTGTCCAGATGTAACACACACCAGCAGATCTGAACTTCAGTTTGTGGTTTTGGGCTGGACTTTTTCTTAACGAGGCGCGGGAGTTTTCTGTTGTCTCTGCTGGTTGCCTGGCAACTTCATGATGATAACAAGACGCCGGTATCTTTTCATTTTCAAGTTTATTTCTGTCATCTTAAACCCTCGACAGAAACCTTTCTCCGCACCACATCTGGATGTCTGAACCTTCCTCGTCTCTGTTTTTTTACCTTCGGGCACAGCGGGTACCAGTTGAAGTATTGGGACGCCTTGTCCTCAAATCTCCAGCCGTCCAGAGGGATGAGGACCTCGCCAAGAAACGTCTTCCTCTTCAGGGTGCCTGAGTGCCACACAGTGGCCTGCAGTCTCTTTCCAAACAGCATGTGGCGCTCCACGTGGTACTGTTAATAAGCAGATGAGGAAATTCGTTAATTTGTCATGATAGACACAAAATAGAGAATAGAAGTAAAAAGTTTTCTCTTTTTTTTTACCTTTAAAACTTCATTAAAAATCGGATCCGTCGTGTGTTTCTTCACCGCCGTCTTCATTTTGCCGCTCTTTCCCGGCAGCACGTAGAGTTTGACGTATCTGCACGGAGAACAACAACACATACAGGATGCTGAGGTTTTGATGGAGAACCAGACAACAAATCGGGGTCACGCCATGCACGATGCAGACTCTAATATTTATTTAATCGTCCTCACGGGTGACACTTCTTCTTCTTTTCATCCCCGTAGTTGAGATTTCTGCAGGCGCCCACCGTGATCTCCAGACACGAGGTGTTGGCGTTGTAGGCCAGAGCCAGCTCGAGCTCTCCCGCCACTGCGACGCTCTCGAAGAGGCCGCACTCTGTGTTGATGCTGCTGTTACTCCCCTGTGGAGTTGAAAGAGATTTTGTAGATGAGCTAAAATCACAGATGAGTAACAGGATGTTGTTTTTTCTGCTCTTATCATCAGCTTGTACTTACTCTCTTTCCGTAGGAGTACTCGGAACCAAAGGAAGTTTCTTCCTCCGCCCCGGTGGAGGAACCTTCCTGGTCGCTGTCTTTGCTTCTCTTGAACAGGTTTGGGAGACTGGGGCCCTTAAAGAGCTGGAGAAAGAAGAAGGAGGATCACATCTTTACCGTGCTTTCACAGTTATTCCTTCTTATCACCAGCAGGGACCAGTAAAGGGCTTAAATTACTGAGCTATTATTGGGCCGATGAATCTAAACAAGGTGTGAAGGAGAGAGATTTGTTGGCCTGTAAAGGTGGAAATATTGGTTTTGTATCTTAAAGTGGTATCTCTGGTAACCCGTGCTGAATGCATGAAGCGCTGCAGCAGACTCACATAGCCGGCTTTGTTGATGTCGGTGTCGGACAGGCTCTTCTGGGTGGTAAAGTTGAAGCTTGACATCCTCCGGCTGTTCTCAACACTCAGCAAGTCTTCTCGCACGTCGTTCTGCGAACTGGAAATCTCTGCGTCGAGAAAAAAAACCCCAAACTTTAAATCTCATGAAAAAAAAAGGAGAAGTTGAATGTTTACTTACAGAGAAACACACCGAGAAGATTTGCAGCAGCACAGACACAGTCCTGTGGTATCAGGGGATTTTTTTTCACATTGCATGCAACACGTCTTTGCTATCTATTCTCATCATCCTGTGCAACTTCTGCTGATGCAGTTATATGGCGATGAGGTAAGACGGGTGCTCGCTGCGTCGCAGTACTTCAGGTTAATTTCCTCTGTGGTTGAACTCAGTTTATCAGATAATGTCCTGATAATACGCACGAAGAAGTGATGCTGTAATTTGTTCACAGGCGAAGAAAACATGTTTTTAATGCCGCTTTAACTTACTTTTAATGTGGCTGGTGAAGGAAAGCATCAGATCTTCCACAGATTTGGTGAAAGGTTTTGAGTTTTTAAAATCCTGCAGAAAAAAAACAAAAAAAACAACATTAATTTCCACTCAGTTTATATAATTTGACACTTCTACTGTGAAATAATGCTGGAAATATTTTGGCATTTTACCCCTGATCTGCTCAGAAAGTGATAATCCATGTTGGGTCGGAGGAGTCGGAGGTACAATTGAGATATTACTGTAAAACAAGAAATAGAAGAAAATAACATTTTAATGAGTCTTATGACGCATTTTAAGAATGAAAGCAGCGACAAACATTCAAAATAAACACTTTCAGATTCCTCGTACCTCAGCACGTTGTAGGTTTTTAATAGTTTCTCCCCGACAGTCTCATATTTATCTGCAAAAATAAAAAAAACATAAATGTGATGAACGACACAGTTCATGACGGGCCTTCACCACACTGACAAGACTGAATAATTCAGCAACTTTTTAAACCCCCCCGTACAAACAAACACGGCTCCGATCATCCATATTTTATAAATCGTTGTAGTTTTAATGGGCGATATCACGGGTGTGTCAATAATTAATAAAGAAACCATCCAAATATAGTAAACAAACCTGTGGTGATTTGAAATTTACGAGCCCTCTGGTCCAAGAACCACTCTCCTGATCTGATCTTCACCTCCCTGCGTGGAAGACAAACACACGTACATTGTTACATTACGAGCACTCGTAGTGGAAGAAGATATTCTTTAAGATATTTTACATGACGAGACAAACTCAGCACAGGAAGTCATGCACAAACGCATCCCGAGTGAGCTCGCTCATGGTGGGAATTGTCGGGTCTCACTTTTTGCCATGTGAAGGCAGCAGAAACACACTTTGTCATGAGCTGAGTCTGATGAATGTAAACGCAGCATCTTTTTTTTAGCTCTGGTTTTGGTCTCCACCAGATCCTGATGCGAAACTCTGGCACTTTAAACTGTCAGACGGGAAGTGTACTCTGCTACTCTGCCTGCTGTGACCGAAAATGATACTCTAAGTGGTGAGTGGTGAGGGTGAATGAATAAAATGAAGTTGTGGTTTGGCAGTGACCTCCTTCACACATAGGTTATTTGGTGTGTTGTAATTCTCAAAAGTGACGACTGCAAAGCGATGGCTGGCGTAAAATAGTTCTTTGGTCGTAAAAACCCAGAAAAGTGAACCTGAAACACGCGCAGTCACTTTGCGCCTTGATTTGAGTCAAATATTTCACTGTTGTGGGATGGTGAAGCTCTGTACCGCACCTGTAGGCGTGGCAGACCGTGCACTTCCAGTCCGCCGCTCCCACGCCCACGCGGCAGCGGCTGCAGATGCGGTGGCTGCAGCCGTGACAGACTGCGCCTGAGTTCCAGAACTTCCCCAGCGGCCTCTGGCAGCGGGCGCAGGTCCGCTCGCCGTACTGCCGGGCAAAACTCTTTGCGCCTCTCCTTCGAAGCTCCTGGAGGTCATATTTCATCCTCCTGAGGTAAAAAAATCACTTTAGTTAATTAGTTAAACTGACTAATTTGATTATAAAAGGACACAATAGGATGAAGCTTCTGGTTCTCCTCGTCTCCTTTCAGCATCAGTAATAAGTGTTTCTCAGAACTCGGTCTGAAATGACTCACCTTATTCTGTCTTCGATGCTTCGCAGCTGTTTGTCTCTCCGTAGAACCTCCAGGACTCTTTCTCTCTCCAGAGCTTGAAGCAAACTTAAATCCATCCTTAAGGTCTCAGATCATCTGCCACTCTCACCGGTCCTCTCTCTTCTGTCTGCCTCCCTTCCTCTCTGCCTCACTGTTTTATTTTTGTTGCTGTCTCCTCCTCCTCTTCTCTTTAACCCTCCCCTTTACTGGATTCAGGGCCAGGCCTCCTCTCTAGTCTTATGATGCTGACAGAGAGAGAGAGAGAGAAAAAAATAGAGAGATAGCAATGGGGTTTTTCTGCTTTGTGCTAAGATCCCCCATCTCTCCTGATTCTGATCTCCACGTCAGAGCCAGATATAGCAGGTTGCAGTGCTTCCACTCGGATGATTTAACTTCACCGGCTGCCTCGACAGTTGCGGAAATTCCCTCTTTTATCATTCATTTCCCTAAAGGTGAGTGAAAAAGTACAAGGCCGCCGCCCAATGACGCAGACATCAGCATCTACTACATGTGCTCCCCCCCCTCGAACCGCCCGTGTCCCCGTCTTCCCCTCCTGCGTCCGTGTCACTGTATCCAGCCGACGCCGCTTCCTCGGCTGCAGGAAGAGCAGTGATGCTTCACTGACGGCACAGACTAAATGCCAACCCTTGCATTATTGATGGCGGACGTGCGTCTCTGTTCTAGATTCTTTTTTTGAATGTATTTTTTTGCAGGTCAGTAGATTTATTCAAATCTTGTTTAAACGGCCAGATATCCAGCTCATAAACGGCAGACTTATATTAGAGGATTAGAGGTCTGCTGTTTATTGTTTTACCCCTAAATGCCTGTTTATGGTCTTGCGAGAAAGAGACTGATGGCCGCCAGCTACAGCCAGCAGCTAATTAGCTTAGCTTAGCATAAAGACTGGAAACAGCATCTTTGTTTGATCCGTACAAAAATAAGGTGTGTAAATGAGACAAGTCGGAGTTTCTGAATCGGTTGCCGATATGCACCACACCTAAAGTTGTGAACACCACTGAAGCAAGGTGTGAAATGTGTTACTAAAAGAAGATTGTGACACACGCGGTGGACGTTACGTCAGGACAGATAGTTTGATACAAGGCTGGGTATCGCCGGTTTATCGCAGAAAAGGACTCATGAAGCTCTGAGATGAGTTTGGACATTCTTGCCTTGCCTCCAAACTTCACCTCTCACAGGAAGAGGTGCTAGGCTAACTGTTGCTAGGCTAACTGTTGTCCAGTCTTTATGCTAAGCTAGGCTAATCTCCTGGTTGTAGCTTCATATTTACAGCAGCGTTTAGCACATTGAGGGGCCTTTCTTTCTGTGTCTCCATATGACTTTCCAATCCCCCGGCAAACGTAATAAAATTTGGAGTTATGGAAAATGTATTTATCCAATAACAAAGTCTCATCCCGTGCCTCTCAATCTGGAATAAAACCATTTTCCTCCACGAGTGAAGCGTGGGGACTCGAGAGGAAGTCATGTTGTTAACAGTTAAGTGCCAGCCTGTGTTGGTAAGATAAGAGCCTGTCCTTGTTACTATCCAGAGCCGGGCCAGGAGGCTGGAGAAAACACTCAGTGTCAGCTGTAATTAGGCCTGATGGTCCACAGAGCGACACAGCTGTTATCAGTGCACCACGCCTGGAGGGAATCTCTCAGGTTGTAAATATATCAGTGAGGCAAGCTGTGAAATATGTGGATTGTGACACAGTGGACATTACATCTGAGTCTCATTTGACCAACAGTTCCCAGTTTGATAGGGGGCTCGTACTGGTGTATGACGTCAACACAAGCACACTCATATCACACTCGCCTCTACTATGCAGAGGGCTTGAATGATTCAAGCTGTCTGTGGTTTTAGGGGGCGACTCTGACTTAATATCCGAGAAGCAAGGGTGGGAGACCATATCAGCCCACCGCAGCAGTGACAGGAAAGACACCTGACTGAATACATTAAGGACCCAAATATGGACACCGTGAGAACGAAACAAACGGATCACGTGCCGTCTGACAAACCAGAGCACGGTTTCCTGGAAGACCTGTATGAGTGGCTGCATAACTCAGATCAGGCCCCCTCGATCGGGCTGCATGTGAACGCAAGCTCACAGCCAGGACGACCACCACGAGCAAATTCCAAATCAAAACCAGTCAGCTGTCATCGACGGCCACAAGAACTCTGACACACGACCTGCGGCTGCTTTATTTGAGAAAAAGTTGACCTGTTCTTCCAAAACCAGGACACACAAACTCTGCAACGAGCCAAAACCAGGACACACAAACTCTGCAACGAGCCAAAACTAAAATACTTTGCAGGAATTCATCTGCATGGTGTCGACATCTTCAACTCAATGCTGTTATTTAAAATGTCATGTTAAAAATAAGCCAGAAAACTCTCTTTATTTAGACATTTGCAACTCTCCATTGCTGCACCGGCTTTTGCAAACATTCACACGAAAGATGTGAAACCAGATGAACCAAAACAGAAGTTAAAACTCTTAGATGTGCAGTGAGCCAGAAGAAAACTGCAAGTAAATACTTACCTGCGTAGAGAGCAGGAAGCTGACACATTCACAGAGGATATGCAGTCATCTTAGATTTCCCTCTGATGACTAAAATGTAAAAACACAAACTCAGCACAGCTCCTTTCTTGCTAAATCTCGACTAACATCATCACTTTAACTCTCTGGAAAAAAAAAGCCACAGAGGCAAATCTGCATCGGCTTTAAAAGGAAAGTGAGCTCCGGTTTGTGACTTGAGAACTAGGTCACTTGCAGAGTGAAGAGCTGCAAAGAAAGCTGCATGATCTTACCCTCAGACTCGAAGCGCTGCCACACTCACTGCAGAGTGGTCAGCCCGAGGAAGTGGAAGATTATATACACCGAGTCAGATATACAGAGTTCGGTTTCCTTCCTTTCTGCTTTCACACATACTGTTGCAAAGTGGAGATGGCGAACAGAGCAACAGCTTTTTTGGTCATATGTTACAATTCTGTTTCCTCCTAGGGCGTGATACAGTGTGCAGACAGTGTGTGCGTGTGCAGCCCTGATGAGTGTGTGTAATAGGTAAGGAATAAAGAATACAAAAAGTCACAGGGTCAGTGTAGAAAAGTGTTTTTTTTTGTAATGAAATTGTGTATTTGAACCATTTCTGACAGCTGAAAAAGATGAAACACACAATGAAACGTTTTATTTCCAACAAATGGCCTACCGTGCTCAACATCCAGACGGACGCTGTGAAGAACAAACATGAAATGACTGAACAGGAACTGTTGACAGAGAAATCATTTCAGCTACACACACACACACACACACACACACAGATTTTCACAAATTTACACAAATGGATGGATGACTGAATAGGAAAACTACGAACAGACAGCCTGTCTTCAAATGACACAAAATGACCACGAGACACAATACAAGTCGTTAGGAAACAAGGAAAGGAAATAACTAAAAGGAGGACATGCAAGAGCACAACAAGATGATTAGTTACAAGAAAGAGATTTAAACGACCATATGAGAAAATACAACCGTAAAGAAACACAAAACAACTACAAAGAAACTTAAAACAACCACCAAGAGTCATCAAACAACATAAAACAACCACAAAGAGACAAAACAACTACAAAGAAACTTAAAACAACCACCAAGATACATCAAACAACTACGAAACAACATAAAACAACCACAAACAGACAAAACAACCACAAAGAAACTTAAAACAACTACCAAGAGACATCAAACAATTACAAAACAACCACAAACAGACAAAACAACTACAAAGAAACTTAAAACACCTACCAAGACACATCAAACAACTACGAAACATAAAACAACCACAAACCGACAAAACAACTACAAAGAAACTTAAAACAACTACCAAGAGACATCAAACAATTACAAAACAACCACAAACAGACAAAACAACTACAAAGAAACTTAAAACAACTACCAAGAGACATCAAACAACATAAAACAACCACAAACAGACAAAACAACTACAAACGAAACTTAAAACAACCACCAAGATACATCAAACAACTACGAAACAACATAAAACAACCACAAACAGACAAAACAACTACAAAGAGATGCAAAATGCCATAAAAAAAGATGAAAAACGACCACAAAGAGGCACGATACAACATTTCATTTAGTCTCTTTCAGTCTGGTCCGGTCAGTGTCTCGCTCCTATGTAGGATTTCTTATAATCCATCCATGCATACAGTACATTCATTCACTCACACACATGCACGCACACTCAAATCGAATAATTATCTCAAAATGGCATTAATCAGGCCAACAAATGTACAAAACACTAAAAACAACACTGGTGCTGGAAAGAGAAATCACAAAAAAACCCAAAAACAACAATGAACATGAAATGACAGCTGGCAGATTCATTTTCATGCTGAACCTGTGTGGAGGCAGGTACGACTGTTTCCAGATTGTCACGTGTTCTTCAAAGTGCCAATAAAACAAACGGCGGTATAAATAGATTCTTCATCCATCAATAAATCTTTTTTCCCCTTTTTTATTTTGTTCCTGTCAAACTGTCGTCATCTTTGGAGCCACTCAGCAGACGTGACGGGATCTTTGGTTCAGAGGTCCGGAGGACTGACTATTCTTTATAAAAACATGACCAAAACAAATATATATAAAAACATTTCTTGGGAATCAGACGTATCACAAAAAACCTGAACTTTTTGGGATCAATTTGGTTCAAACACAGGAAACGTTTTCAGGTTGAGGCACCGGTTAAACCCGCTGACGGTCGGTGGACAGAGGCCTGTTGCGCAGACCGGTACAGTATGGCTTCTTTTGGACATTAAAGCTTCACTCGATGATGTCTCTGATTTTAAGCAGTCTGTAGAAGAGTCTTGAGCTGTAGCGTCTCTTCCACCGATAACCTGTCGTGATAGAAGCTGAGTCCAGTGAGGAGCTCGACGTCTCGGACTCGCGCCGCGTGAAACTGCAACCAATCCTCCACCCATGCCAAGTCCGCCCCGTTCTGAAGAAACACAGAGAACATGAACACGACATCAGTGAGCGATTAAGTTCAAATTATCATTTTTTCCACTGTAGGCTGTTTCCAGGGAGCTTCTCTGACGTGCAGAGACGAGCAGCAGAGGAGTCGGTGGTGTTACTCACAGCGCAGCTCTCTGTGTAGTCGGGCTTGTGCGGCAGGATGAAGGACTTGGCCTGGAGGGGACCCTTGCAGTCGGCGGGGCTCAAGGTCGAGTTCCCACAGCTGGTGAGGATCAGGAAGAAATGTGTCGGGATGGGAGCCTCGTTCCTGGAGACAAACGAGGTGATAGGGTTTAAAAACACTGCTGCCTCATCTGAATTAACTTATCTTCAGGTACTATCAGGCAGGGCCTGTAAAATCAGTCAAAGTAGGGGATGCACAAGCAGCGCTCATGACGCAATTCAAAGAGCGAGGCCTCAAATCTTGAGAAATTTGTTGCACGCTGTGTTTCAATATCCTTTGTCCTCATACCTGTGGAGCTACTTCAGTAACCATGACTGCGACTCTTCACACCTATTTCCCTTGAGTCATCATGCCTTAAGGGCAACGCAGTGTTTCTTAAACTTAATTTGTCAGAACTGTATTCTTAGTTTTCGTGTGAACCTGAAACCGTGAGAGGAAGCTGAGCGAGCAACCACAACCACAGAGAGCGATGGAGACATCGATCTGTAAATGAAGTTTTCTACACGTTTTCTTTGATTCATTCAGCGATAAAGAGGCAGCTCCCACACTCAGAGCATCGACTCCCTCCTGTCTTCCTGCCACCGGCCGAACACCGAACTCATCCAACCTTTCATCTGCCTTCTCATCTGATCAGTGACGATCACGAGGACGTTCTCTGGCTCGAGCTGTTGATTACTAGATGAATTATTCGAAATTATTTCAAGCTTCTTAAATCTGAACGTTTGTCACGTACGGCAGTAAACTTTAGAAACAAAATGTTGAGCTCAGGGACGATGTAAAGGCAACGCTGCATTATCGTAATATCATATATACACCCGCTGACTTGTAATACATTTCTCTTGTTGCAGAGGGAATTACAAAATTCCAAAATTGAAGTCTAACCAATGAAAACTGACGTATTCAATCTAAAAATGTTTGGGGTGACTCAAAATTAATCGAAAAGATGAAGTTAGTTCAGCAGCGTTTGCGATTCAACATGAGCCGAAAATATTGACACACACACACACACACACACACACACACAGAGTCCATTAAGCAAACAGGAAAAGCACAAACAGAAAGAGATTACACAACAAAAACACCCACATGGAACAGTGACGCTTCATTTAAATGTTTTGTTTTAGCATGCAGCGACACAACGACACATTTAAAAACAGCCACAGCGTGGAGGCTGACTAATAACGACAGCTCGATTTTAAACTTCCAGAAAAGTTAAAACCTCTCGGACCTCTCAAAAAGTCAGTGCCGATCAATCAACGATCGAACACACGACAGAAGACTTTTTGAGGAGGGTTGAATCTGAGGTAAGTGGACTTGGTTGCAGATCCATGAAGACGTTTCACGCCTCATCCAAGAGTCAGTTAACTTCAGCTCCTCCCTCAGGAAGATGAACCTCCTTCTCCTCCTCCTTCATACTTCTCAGCATGCTGCCTTTCAGCGAGTGAAGCAGAGGAGATTTTTCTCCGACTAGTGGCCGGTGATAAACATTACAACTTATTCTCCCGCTTGCAACAGGTTTCATACAGTGGCAATGAATTCACAGTTGTGGGGGGTGTAGATAAAAACAAGATTTGAAATATATATTTTTTCTTCTTCTTTTTGGGGGAGCTCGATCATCAGGTTGTTTCAGTCGTCAGTCATGCTTGAAATAGAAGCCTGCGTGTGTTTTCTGGCTGTATTGATAAGATGATAATTATCAGCAATTCACTTGATGATGTAACTCATCGGTTGCCTGCAGTGACGTGCTGCGGACTTACCCTGAGATTGCTCTGAGTGCATCGACCTGCCCGTCATAGTCTTCGTCGAATATCGGCCCGCTCATGACGTTGACCCCGTTCAGCTGCTGTGAATATTTTGGAAGCAGCCCATCGTGGACGTGCGTCCAAACATCTGCAGTTAGAGAAAACACACACACCTTTCAGTTCTCCAACGACACGCCACGACTCATGACGCTGTAGAAAGAAACCAGCGGTTACATCATTACAACCTGGAAGGAACGATCTGACATGTATTATTCTCTCATCTTAAGCGTACTGTATGATTGCTCTGGGTGTGAAGCCCATCCAGCAGATCACATTCACATGCTTCTGTCCCGTTAAAGGCTCGAGAAGTTATTGCCTTCACATCTTTAAACACTAGAAGAAGTTTCACAGGATGGACGAGTGAAGATCTGGAAAACCGGAAACTAAAATGGCACGCACACGCCTCGTATTGAAGAAGACCAAGAGGATAATGATAGTCTCATGATGGTTCAACCCTAACCTCATTCATCTTCAACTCTTACCACACCCACACACTTTATTATTTACTTATTTATTTATTTCTCTCGGTTCAGTCTGCACAGTTTGTGTTTTCAGTGCATGAACGACGAGCTTGTGGACGAGATTAATAAGTGTATCGTATGTCAAGAAACCAGCCTGTTCACACGGTGCAGACGCAGTGATGTGCCACCAGGGGTCAGCGCCTGTTAGCGGTTATTTTTATCCTCCCGGCAGACGCGAGCAGGCAGTGTTTCAGCAGGGTTTTCCTTCCAGTGGGACCTCATGCGAGTCAGAGAGTTTCCATCTACAGTACGGGTGGCCTCGAGAGGAAATCTGATGCATCGATACATCGTTAGTCAGCTGACACGATCAACAAGCCTCGACAAAAGCTCTGCGTTAAATCACCAAACCTCCCCCTCGCATACTCTCTCACGCACATGTCACCTTAGCGCAGTTACAGACGAAATCCGCGGGTGACTTGCAGCAGAGTTAAGCAACTTTATCGGAGCTCGAAGGGTGAGGATGAGCTTTCATTCCAGTCCAATTCATGTGTGACTTGGATCATCAGGCGTGCGAGTCAGTTCACGTCACGCTACAAGCTAGACCACCTTTAGACTGAGTCTCATTTGTGTGAGGAAAAAAAGCTGCGGTGCCTAACGTAGCATGGCAGGAAGATT
This sequence comes from Nibea albiflora, assembly GCA_014281875.1. Taxonomy (NCBI): domain Eukaryota; kingdom Metazoa; phylum Chordata; class Actinopteri; family Sciaenidae; genus Nibea; species Nibea albiflora. Next base: position 17,659,645 of record CM024802.1, on the reverse strand, counting down.
AAGTCTGGAAAAGATCGTCTGACTAAACCTTTAATTGTGCTTTACAGAAAGAGTTTAACTAAATGAAAGCACACTAGACCCATATAATCACAGCGGTTGGATCTTTGGACTCCTATTATGTATATTTAAGAACCAAAAGTATAGCCTGTTTTTAGACTATCTGCTCCGAGAAGTATAATATTGAATAAAAACGGCTGATGAGAACTGGCAAACCACGCTACCTGCTCTCTCGGAAAACTTTAAGAGCAACAAAACAGAGTGAAATAACGTCGAGTGTTGATCTATTATATCTCATCGGTTCACTTGTTAATTCAACTGTTCAGCTCAAAAAGCTTCCCGCTCATTTCTCGTGCATCACCGTGACTCCGATTCCCATCTGTGGCTGCAGCTAGAGCGCAGAGCAGGAGCCAACCAATAAATACTCGAGGGACTGACTCACTTTTAAATGCAGGGAACATCGGTGCCATGTTGCTCGTGATCAGAGAGTCTGAATCAGGTCCGTTGGCGCTCAGATCTAAAGAGAGTAAATGAGAGGCGAAGAAAGATTTTAGTGCGTTAAAAACACAAAATGCATGTTGTAAAAATCAAAATAAAGGAATTGAGATTGAACTTCAGATGTTGGTGGAGCTAAATTCAAAGTTCATAGCTGCATTAATGATCGATCTGCTCATCATTTAATTCATTAATGGATTGATTCTCTTTAAAAAGTCTTAAGTGATGTCGTATTTTGCACAATCCAACCCTCAACCTCATCCTGCAGAATCTTTACATTACAGAGGCTGGAAGAAAACAAATATTTAGGAAAATGACTTAAATTATCAATAAATGCACTTAATCAATGAGTCATAGCAGCTCTACAGTCACACATCACAGTCTGGTATCACTTTCTACTGCAGCCATGAGCAAAAATAAAAAGTCTAACTTCCTCACAGCTGTTCACAGGTTTTTACTTCACCCTTTCAGCCTCTCACTTCCTTTTGTGGAGCTACCTGAAACCTGAATTTCATTAAAAATACAGTGTAAGTGTGTGTGTGTAAGAGTGTGTGTGTGTTTTTGGACCAAAAGCATGTGTGCATCTTTACATGAGAATGTGGCTCTGAAACACGTCAACTTGAATTCAACACCCGGCTGGGGATGGACTGTTATGACCCCCTCCACCCGCATACATACACACTCGCTGACACACACAACACACACACACAACTCACTGGGGGGATGCAGCAGGCCATAGGACAAACTGGGGTCTTCTCTGTAGCGCCCACACAGCTGGCTGGCGGCCGGCGGGATGCGTACGTCAGCACGAACACACTCCTCCGACTCTGGACTCAGAGGCTGGACTCTGGTCTGAGACAGAGAGAGACAGAGAGGCTCGGTGGACTGTGTGGAGCGGGACTCCGGGCCAGAACTCTGAGAGTTGTGTAAGATCACTAGCTTGGTTTTGATTTGTTTGTGTATATGGGTCAGCGAGGGCAACGCAGTGTTTCTGTTTGCAGAGCTCCCCCCACCAGAAAAAACAACATAACCTCATGTCACATCCCTCTGCTGTCAGAGGAAAATGCTACTTTTGAACGTCGGTTAACACTTTATTTGCGGGTTTGTCATTTCCAAAAAGTTTGTAAGGACAAGGAGGTCCGGTTATTATTGAAAGGAAGAGACACTGGTCTAACATTTGACTCGAACAGCTGTTGAGACGTTTAACCAAAAGCTAAAAAGGTCAACCTCATGACGGTGCTAGAGGAACAATCATAGGGTCACCAGGGTCATCGTGATTCATCCTCTGGGGTCCACGAATGTCATGACAAACCGATGAATAGCTGTTGAGATATTCGGTGATGAATGAACAATGAATGGTGGCTATAAAGAGAATTCTGTTTTATCCTCGTTTATATGGAACTTTACAGGAATCTTACATGAAATTATTAGACGTTTACAGGCTTGTAAAAATATGTGTTACTGCGTTTTCTGTCTCCGTTTACGGCAGAAATAAAAAGCATCAAAGGCTTCGCATATTTTCAGCAAGAATAGAAATGTAAGCTCGTTTAGGGACGCTTTCCAGCGATTAATTGATATTGTAGGAGCTTGAAGCTAGCTTTATATGGAGTCGTTAACTTTGACAAGCTGTAAAATCAAAGTTTTCTGTGGGCGTACAAATGGGACGAGTAGCATACTGTGAGCTAAGCTGTGACACAGATGAAACAAACCCCGATCTCGACCGCAGAGTTTCTGAAGCCAAAACGAACACAGAGCACGGCGCGAGCCATATTTAGCTCATTTAGGAAAAACAAATCTATATCCTCACTTGCTCCATTATTCAGACGATATAGCACGACAGTGTAAACTCTACAGAATGTATCACTCCGCCTGAGGTCATGATTTACACTGAAAGCTCAGCCGCATAATAAGAAAGACAAGAAGTGTCTGAGCCAACATGAGCACAGAAGATGAGTAACAGCTGCATGGAGAAGGGATTCAGATACTAAACAACCTCTTACGATCTCCTGCCAAACCCTGACCACAGAAGAAATACAGCCAGGACAACTCAACTCTACAGGCTATGTTTAGAGATAAAAGACAACTTCGGACTCACCAGAGGCTGGATGGTGTACGCAACCCAGAGAGGCATGAGGCGATCTTTGCTGTACCCGTTGGCGTAGCTGGAGTGATAGAGAACACAGAACTTGGCGTCTTGTTGGACGACTTGAGGGGTGCCGAAGGGTTGGTGGAGGCGGCGTAAACTGGCGCCTGGAAGAGAAAAATGTGAGTCACGCAGGTTTTTCTCCTGGACGTTAAAATAATAGAGAAAAGATAAAAATGGAATGAAACTCACTGGAATTCGTCCTGATGAGCGGCCTGTTCAACTCTGTCTCCTAAAAAGAAATTCACACGTCATTTTAGTACACAAGCTCACACCGCCGGAGAGCTCATCGGTGGCTCACCATGCGTGATAGCAAGTATCAAGTTTAGTATCTTTTCCAAGGACACTTGCAGACTTGCAGACCGGAGGAGCCGGGGATCGATCCACCGATCTTAGTAGATGAAACGCTATCAACTAACACTACATACACAATCCACTAACGAGAGCTGAGGCTCATGAAAATGTCAGTTTTGGAGGTGTTTTGTCACAAAGTGTTGAAGACACAGTTCATCCTGAATGTTTGCCACAAATTTAATTGCAATCTATTCAAAGGTTGTTGATACTTTTCACTGAAAACCAGCAAAGCCAAACTCATGGTGGTTGCTAAAGGGAAAGTTTGGGGAGCTATAAGACCGTTACACTGGATAAGTGAATACTTTGACTCGCTGTTGGTGGGAGAGGGAAAAAAATCAGGGGCAAAGGACAAAGGTTTCATCCTCTGGGGACCACGAAAGTCTGCACACAACTTCATAACCATCAATTCGATAGTCCAGATCAAACTGGTGAGCCGACCGACCGACAATGCATGAATTAGATGTTACACACATACCATCGCCTTTGTTTGCGTGCTACATGTGCACTGCAGATCGTTGGTCGGGAAGGGGTTTCTGGCCTCACAGGTGTCGCCATGTGAGAGCTGCGGCGGGTAACCCGGCAGGAGTACGGGTTTCTTCAGGAGGTGGTTCAGACTGCCGTGAGTGCCGTTGTTTGGAGCGGGACGAATCCCGAGGAGATCTGGAGGAGAAAACGAAGCGGCGGGACGTTTATTTTGACGCTACAGAAAATGGACGTCGCATCAGCGCATTTGATATGAACTGAAAACGAAGTCTGATGAACTCAGAGTCACATATTTTGGGTGTTTCTATTAATTATGACTTCCAAATGTTTTACATGAACGACAGGATTTCTTTTCAGAACTCTTCCGTTCGTGTGATTGCTTCTTTCTGATGTTGCTGTAACAAACTGAAATTCGTTGCTTCAGTGCACCTGTTTCCTCATCTGAACGGTTAACCTCGCGCTCTGTCTTTTTTTACAACCTGTGCCTCATTTTCAGCGATGTTGGTAAGAGGAGTGGTGGACAGCGGTACGTGAGGGAAACCATGTGAGCATGACTTGGTGGCTGAACCTTTCACTTTGTTGCCAAATCAATGATCTCATTAAAAACGAATGTTAGATTAGGAAATATGCTTTCTTGTAGAGAGTTACATGAGAATGACGTACACAGTAAATATGAATCCACAGCCAGCTGCTGGTTGGTTTAGCTTAGACTTAAGCGACAACTCCTGCGGCTGTGAAGTGCCAAAAACTGCAGTTCCTTAAACGTCCACTTGAGGCTGGCTCCAGAAGTGAGTGAGTCTCCATAAGTCCCCATGTTAAAATGTCCAATAAACATGTTTACAGCCTGGTACAAAAAACAGTTTTGCTCTCTATAGCTAATTTCCCCGTTCATGACAACTGTACTGAGGGTGAATTTATACACAACTCACCTGTTCACATTATATTAAGGCTTAAAGTTATGAATAATTAAGAGTGTGGCTGCTTTAATTGACAGGTAGGTGCCGTTATAGATGTCGTTCAGTCTGCGTCAGGTCCACTGATGATCCACGTATTTGTGTAAAACAAACAGATTGTCGCTTTATGTGTGTTGTTTGCATTTCTACTTCCCATCTCCTGTAGTTGCCTGGCAACCTCACATGACGACAAGACGTCAGAACACGGGGAAGTCGATAAGCTCAATCCTCAAAATGCTGAACCATCACTTTATTAAGTATTAAAAGAATAAAAAGACACACAGTTACAGCGACAGTGTGCGCTGCGCTACTTACCACACATGAGGTTGTACACTTCAATGTTTTCAAAAGGGGGCACGACGGTGTTGTGTTTAAATCCTGGCCCGTATCCGATGAAGATGGCCTGAAAGAAGCAGATTACACATTAACAGACCGGCATTCATCTATTCGTAGATACAAACAAGAGAGCACAGTGAACTGTACAAACAACAGAAAGGCCTTCAATGCGAGTAAATATTTGAACATGAACTAAATCAGTAAAATGACCTTGTATAACCTTGAAAATGTGAGTCAGAGATGTCGTCTGGGTGGGTCAGGAGATATTCGTAGCTGAGTCTATTCCAGGCGCACTTTGCTCTCTCTCTCTCTTTGCTCAGTGTATTTGTAGAATAATTTACTTTTCTTGACCCACACACTTTATTTTTTAGACTCAGTCAGCAACCTTGTAAGCTAATTATACCAAGTTAAATTCCAGTGTAAACCATGTCGAGTAACAAAAGCTACGAAGGTGGCAGACAAACAAACCTAAAGCAGAGGACGTGTAGGTGGAGAGCAACCGCTCACAACAAGTGTAATTACTGTACTCGAGCAGAGTTTTAGAGCTCTGTAGTATTTTCGTGTCTTGTCATTTTTCATTCACAGAAATAAAAGAAATAAATCTTGAATATGTCTTCAGAAGTGTTCGTCAAACCTCTCTACTACATTCTCTGGTCTGAGCCGAGAGTCACCGAAGCAAACATTTCCCTTTTATATAACTTAATTTCATAGGTGCGTGCTGCACGATCACTGACGCGCATCCTGATTCACTGATCTGTGTCGCCTTTTGCAGAAGCAGCTGTCGTGGAGCCGCTTTAATAAATCGCTGAACCTCACAGCCAAACGTGGGAGGAGGACTGTTGTGGAACCCTTTATAGGGGAAGTGGAAGATGTTTTTTATCTATTTTTTAACACTGAGCATCAGCAACTGGTGGGTCAAAATTTCTGCCAAAGTTCCCTTCACATCTGAGCTGCTTGTGTAGCCAAGTGATAGTCCAGTGTTGGAGTTATCAGGCCTTCTCACGCCCACCCTTGAAAATTTGTCATCTCACAGTTTATCGGTTTTAAAATCAGAACAATGAGTGAAGTGACGTCTGTTTGAAATTTGCTGTAAATATTTAAATCACACTTCCTATCGCGGCGGATAAGCAAACACATCTTTCCTTCCTCTGACCTGCATGTTGGTGAAGACGTTATCCGAGCCGTGGAATCCTCCGGTGCAGTACTTCAGTTCCTTGCTGTTACTGTCAAAAGAGAATTAAAAACATGTTGCATGAAGAGCTAAAGTAAACACAGGAAGACGAGGAAAGAAAACAGGAAGAGGTCACGTGAAGGAACAGTTCATGCCAAATTATCTCAATCTGAGGGGCAAATTTAATTCTATACGACCTAAACAGCGAGTCACATCACACTGCAACCTACGTTCAAGTGGACTGATTCTTCAGCCTGAAGCAATTTTCCTTGATTATATGGTTGCTATCCATCAAAGGGGTTGTACAACCCGGCTCCAACATACCATGCTTCATTCATTATGAATGATTGCTAACACTAATTACTGTAAATGCTTCAACTTCTGTGTGGCCGAAAGAATCTTTTTTTTCGTATCGTACATTCATATCGATTGCCACGACACCCTGTGCGCTTTACATAATACTCGCTAATTCCAGATTAATTACTGTAACAGGCGTTCACTGCATATACTCTGTTCTGTGAATCGGTCTTTAAAATCTGTGAAATGCAGCTGGTAAAACACAGAGAGACATCTGGTCCCATTAAAACAGCACTATGGAAACATAAGTGCTACATTTAACAACATTTAAGTCTTTTTCCAAGCTAAGTGTTATTAGGAACACAGTCTCTTTGTCCTTAAAGGAGCAATTTGTGGGATTTAGAGCAAGGGGGTTCTCAATCTTTTTGGGGCCGCTCATAATCCTCACACAGATTACTGCATACATATTTGCTGCCATTTGTGGTGGTAGATGCCAGAGGAATTATTTATATTTTAAACTTTTCAACCTAAATAACTTAGATCAGCAGCAGTCACATTCCACACACGTCTTAAACCTAATGTAAGTGAGCGTCATTCGCATTCATAGCTACGCACTACAATTTATTCCTATTTTTTTTGCCGGACTAAGGCTCGGGACCCCAGTTTGAGAATCAAAGGGTGGATTCAGAGGAATGTAGCAGTGTAGTTGGGTTGGGTTTCAATCCCATTTCTTTTCTAGCGTAAAGGAGAAACTAAGGTTGCGGTGAAATGTGCGAAAAACGCAGCCAGTGTTATGAGTCTGTTATGGACTACTGTAGAAACATGTGAGATATAAAGGGCTCATTCTAAGGTAACAGTGACATAACAGTTCATACTGTCAGATGAATGTACACTAATATATATTATATATAAATAAATGCTTCGTCATGGTCTCCAAATCCGCCGCTATGCCGACGACATCCAGCTCTACATCTCTAAATCCACCACCACTGACGTCAGATCCGTGGATGCACACGAACTTCCTCTGAACCGTGACAAATCCGATATGATAATCACTGGCCCTCGCCAAAACCACTCACAGTTTTTGGCCTCACCGTTGACAACTCCACCCTACCCTCCTTCACCACACAGTCAGCCTTTCCTTTGAACAACACATGAATCAAATCACCAGAACTGCCTTCTTCCATCTCGCAAACATAAACACACACAGAGCTCATCACTCTCCTCTGCTGCAGAAACCCTCATTCACGCTTTCACCACCTCCAGAATTGACTGCTGCAACAGCATCCTCTACGACAGGGGTGTCCAAACTGTTCCACAAAGGGCCGGTGTGGCTGCAGGTTTTCCTTCCAACCAAGCAGCAGCACACCAGACTTGACTCATTTAAACAACTGATCTCAGTCTTCAGAGAGTTGATTGGTCAAACTGTGTGCTCTTGGTTGGTTGGAACAAAAACCTGCAGCCACACCGGCCCTTTGTGGAACAGTTTGGACACCCCTGTTCTACGGCAAAGCATCCAAAACACTGAATAAACTTCAATATATCCAACTCTGCAGCTCGCATGCTCACCATTACCCATGATCGTATCACCCCCATCCTCCAGAACCTCCACTGGCTCCTGCTCCTTATACACCTCCAACCTGACTGACCTTGCTTCATTGGAATTTATGTTATCCTGCATCATTTCGCTTTGCTTTACCTTACTTCACTTTTGATAGTTTGAGCTGAACTGGTTCTGAGTTTTCCACCACAGGTCCACTTCAGTAAATGGAGTTGAAACACGCCTCTTTAGGCTGCTAATTGGATATCTATATGTCTATGTTTATCTATATATGGGCTGCACGAGGGCTGTCTGAAGAGCCATTAGATTAAATTGTTGTTTTCTGTACTTCTTTTTTATGACCACATTGGATCAAACAACCAGGAGTCTTTCCAGCTTCTTAACACAGTGGAAACTTAAAGACTGATCGGGGACTTACAGCGCAGCCTGCCACCCCTCCTTCATATACAGATGTCCTCTCTCTATGCGTTTGTTGTTGGCAAAGTGCATCCTTTTGGGGAGGTTTTCTTTGAGGTACGGCCTCATTTGCTGGTCAGAGGTCCTGCACTTCAGAACAATCAACACACAGCAGAGGGAGAATGAGATTGTTTGACAAGAAGCCGAGCAGGCAGATAATTTTTCATCCTTCTTATCAACACAAAAAGTCACATTTGGAATACTTCGCATACCGACAAGTTCTTCACCAGGCCCTCATAGTCGACTGAGGAGAGAAACACAGGACCGGGTCAGCCACACTGGTTACAAATTAAACAAACTGACACTGACTGATCGTCGAGTGTTTTCGACAGGAAACTCACAGGAAAAGAAATTGTCTGGGAGGCTGGTGGGTCTGATGCGAGCAGCCGGGCCTTGGATGACAGAAAAATCATCTGTGTTGTCCAAGTAGTCTGACACATATGCTGCTTTTTCACATGAAGCCTCCTCCATGCCTGTGAAAAAAAGAGAGATGTCTTATCATAAATGGTGAAGACAAGGCCGCAAATGTTTATCTTGACAGAAATGTGCCTGCAGATACGAGCACCTAAAACCGACAGCACATTTGCAGGCTTATATTTACAGTGTAACATTTGTTGGCACCGTTTTGGGTGTGACATGTGAACACTGATGAATCTGCAAACTAATAACTAGCCCAGTACGTCAAAAGGAATATCTGAAGACGATGCCTTTGATGAGGATAACCGGGCATCGCCCTGAGCCACATTTGCTCCTCAACATGTTTAATTACAAGACTAAAACATATGGTCTCCAGATGCCCAGAGAAACTTCTCGTCACAAAAGATCCTCCTAGCACGCCGACGAGAACAGTTTTTCCCAGTTTACTCCGACATAACAGACTCATTTTTCATCGAGTTTCTCTCTGGCGTGTAGTTTTTCCTGCAACAGGTGCAGTGACTCAACCAAGTCAAACATTTGAGGATGACACTGAGCCTCTAAAGTCGCCCTCAGTGGCACACAAGCTCTAAAACCATGCTACTGACTTGCTCCCGTGAAACCACAGAGATTTTGAAAGGATGTGCCAAGTTTGTTGGTAAATGAAAGTCAAGAAATTAACAAAAGAAATCCTCTTGAATTTAAAAAAAATGTACATTTCACTCTTGTTGTACGTATTTCTGATTGTTTTGTTCACTTTTCTTTCTGTATGAATGACCCTGGTGGTTATCTTACCGTGGTCTGATACGACTATCACGTTGACACAGTTCTGCAGGCCTTTCTTCATCAGGCCATCCATCAGCATGCCCAAAATCCTGTCCACGTTTTCCAAAGCCTGAGCGACCTGAAGGCACAACGGCATTTAAAACTAATGAGGTGAGTTAATGTGTCACTGTGACGGGAGAACAACGTTCAGCAGATAAATAATTAGCAAATATGATGAACTCCAAAGGCTTTGTCAACAGTTCAACATTTGGAGAAAGAGGCAATACAGAGCATTAAAACGTCGACAAAACTCTTTGACACACTGACAAGATTAAATGTTAGATAACTCAAGATGAATTCTACTCATCAAATTAGTGAAATCACACATTAGTTTGTGTTGCTCTTTGAATGTTTACACTGATCTGGGATTATTTGATCATTTATTCACCAGAAAATTATTTGGCAACTAGTTTGATAACCAAAACATATTTTTCAAGCAGGAACACCCAAAACTTGATTTCATCTTCTTGACACGAACCAAAACCACCACCACCGCTTTGGACTCGTGGTCGAATAAAAGCAACAATCAGCAGAGTATTCAGGAAGGAAAAATAATCTGGTTGCAGCCGCGGTCATGCCGTATATCACAGCAGTGACCATTTTGTCATTTATCACTTGACTCACACATTAACCGCAAGTCACGTGATCACAGATGAGCCACAATCAGTTACTGGACCTTAGTGGAAGATATTTTGCTATGTTGACAAGCTTTTCTGTAATGAACAACCATCAGTGTTCAGTGAAGGACTGACCTCACTGCTCTTTGGCCCGTAGCGATGTCCTGCTGAGTCCGGTTCCTCCAGGTACAGAGTGTAGAAGTCAGGTCTAAAAAAAAAAAATCACGAAGACAACAGTTACGTGAGACGTGCTGTGTTTTCTGATGGCGACTCACGACGTGTGTGACGTGTCATACCGTTCAGCCTGAGGTAAACTGAGCCATTCAAGGACGGTCGACACTCTCGCCTCAAATGTAATGCCCCTGTGCAACAAAAAGACTTCATGTTTTATGTATTAAACACATCAACGCAACACTTTACCGTCCTGTCTGAATTTTAAAGTATGTCACGTGACGGCCGCACTCTTACTTGTCATACTTCTTGTACAAGTTTGGATAGATGCCGCCGATGTCGACATCTGAGCCCGGCCAGAAGAAAGTCCCTGCTTTCTGGTTTTGACGCATGGCGGTGAGCCAGACCTGAGGAGAGGAGAGGAGAGGAGAGGAGAGGAGGAGAGGAGAGGAGAGAGGGAAAGGAAAGGAAAGGAAAGGAGGAGTTGAGAGTGTCATCTCGGTTCATGATTAATTCAGACACATTAAGCTGTAATGGACTGATACCTCATTCATTCATCTCAGTACAGAACAGCAGCAGTGATCGGTCCATTAGGATAAAAGTCTAATCTCTCACAGCCAGTCAGGACTGATGGAAATCTAACTGCGTATTTTCATACTGAGTCGATACCTAGCGTTTTATTTATGCAGCGGGTTTGTAAGCATGTTTTGGCAGATGCACTCAGTCGTATTGGTTCATTACAGAGGAATGCACTCGAGGGGTCATCGTTGATGTATTTCTCCCTCCTCCTGGAAAGTCACATTGAAGCTGCGTGGTGTGTTTTTCGCGAGCGGCCTGTCACACAGTTGAGGAATGAGATTTAAGAGGCGTCCCATTTAAAATGGAAACCGCAAAGCGTCTAAACAAGCACAACTCGCTGCCCTCACAAGCTGTCATTTAGCACGAGCACAATCCATAATTATATCGAGAGCCTCGTTACTGGGAGCGCTGATTTCTGAGAGGTGAAGCTCAGAAAAAACAAAAACAAAACAAGTGTCTCGTGCCGCTCGCAGACAGCAAATTACAGAACGACCTGAGAACAATGCTGCATATTTCTTGTCTTCTCTTGATTCATGTCAGGGTGTGTTAACTTTCACAATATAGAACAATGCTGTCTGGCTTAGTTTACAAAATCTCTGCCCTGCTGTCACCTTGCTCAGCAGAAATTCAATCCTCCAATCCAGCTACAAGACTAATATTTACCAAACAGAGAGCTTGACCGCACAGATTCACTTACCGGCTCTCCTTGGTACCATTTCTTTTCAAATTTCTCACTGGTTTTCAAGCTGAAGAAAGCGTTCCGGGTCACGTCGTACATCTTGTTGTCCACGATCCCATGAGACTCCGGATAAAGACCCTGCAGGAACAGAGAGATAACAGCACACAATCACAGTGAGTTGTTTTGATACGGAGGCTGCAGAGATTTAAAGTGATTACCTCCTTTTTCGCCCATTTTTCTAACCTAAATATTACTGGTAACCGCCTCAGTTCATTTTAATTGCAGGATCTGGATTCAACCAAGCAGTGAGCCCCCCCCCCCCACTTCTGCTGCCGTTCCTCTCCACATGTAAGCCATTAGGCCTCTATGGTAACCGCTACACTACAGTGAAGAGGCCGTGACTCTTCGATTGCAGGGAAAAGCCCCAAATTCACTGTTGAACTGTGGTAGACTAACAGCAGTGGTGAAAAGTAAGTAAGTACATTTACTCAAGTACTGTAGTTAAGTTGAATTTTGAGGTATTTGTATCTGTGCTTTGGTTTTATGCAACATTATACTTCTAGTTCTCTACGTAGTACTTTTAACTCTGCTACAATTTATTTAAAAGTAAAAGGTTTGAGTCAGAACATTTTTAGGTTCTGCAAGAAATTTTGTATTTCTATCAGTTCTTCAAAGAACCGGTGCAAAAGCATCAAAAGTGCTGCTCTGTCACTGAGTTCTCCAAAGAACCTTAAACAGCAAAAGGATTACCTGGAAGAAAATAAAGGTTTGAGTAAGAGCCTAAAGCGGTTCCTCATGGTGAAGCCAAAGGGGAACCTTTATTGGTTCTGCAAGGAACATTTCTCATCTTAACTTCTGACAGTGATGTAAAAACTCAAAAGCGAAAGATTTGAAACTATCACAAAAATCACAACCGCGTACTTGCATAACAGAGATTTGTTTTTCTCCTTCTCTGCCCTCTGTAATTTTCTCACAGCCCTTCAGGCTTTATCTTGTGACCCCGTGAACTGGACCAAAGCCTCAGCATTGCTGTTTCTTCTTTCCTCTCCCATTAATCCGCCGGGTCTCAAACCTTTTCTGACATGCCCCAGCAGAAAACAACCACTTGTTAAAAAAAGGATTCAAGGTGCCTCCTGGTCATAATTTATGCCCCGCCACTGGATCTCGTGACCCCTTAGATTTTTCTTGGGACCTTTGGATGGGGCTGGTAGCCTCTGGACAAAACTAGTTAACTCTACATAAAAGTAGTTCAAACTACACAGGTTTGCGAAATGTGTGAAATATGCAGAGGCTCCTACCTGGAGTCAGTGATTAGTTTGTCTGTTCTGGACTACTGACTCCAAGGAAGAAGATCCACGGGGTATGTAGATATAAAAGGCTTCATTATAAGGCAGGGGTCTCAAACTCGCGGCCCGCGGGCCAATTGCGGCCCGCAGGATGATAGTTTGTGGCCCCCGCCGAGTTTAATATGTATGGCATTTTACAGTGTTGTGTGCGGAGCTGAACGAACCTACCAATCACGGTGGGGTGTATGGCTCGCTGGGGGCGGGAAATCGGCCGGGCTTGATGTGTATCTCAATGAAAGATACAGCAGCGTTACCGTGGAGTTTTCTTCCGTGACTGGCTGGCTGCCTCCGTTTCTACTGGGCACGCTGCGTTCACAACACTTAAAAAGTGTTGTTTTCTTAAGTTAAAGGTAAAAGAAAAGTAAGGAGCCAATTATAAGGTCGCCCCGTTATTTATGGGTCATTCTCTTGGCTCTTTAGTAGCGGAAATGATCAACAACCTGTTTTTAAACCGCGGAATCAAACGTTAAACGTTAAACGTCCGCCATATTTATTGCTGTTTTTCGCGCCCAGAGAACTTCTGGCAATGCATGATGGGATATCTTGCTCCGGTTAGTGACCATCGGATGTTCACTACATTTTCTTTTTAAAGGTAAAAGAAAAGTAAGGAGCCAATTATAAGGTCGCCCCGTTATTTATGGGTCATTCTCTTGGCTCTTTAGTAGCAGAAATGATCAACAACCTGTTTTTAAACCGCGGAATCAAACGTTAAACGTTAAACGTCCGCCATATTTATTTCTGTTTTTCGCGCCCAGAGAACTTCTGGCAATGCATGATGGGATATCTTGCTCCGGTTAGTGACTATCGGATGTTCACTACATTTCGCGGTGAATTGTGGGATACATGTAGTGCACTATATCGTGGACACTAAACATTCGGACACCACTACAAAATGGCGTGGTCACTATATAGTGCACTATATAGTGGTTAGGGAGTGATTTCGGACACAGCCAATCGTTATTAGCATTGTATTCGCATTGCCTCACACAATGAACATTACATATATTTCTATATGATGTAAAAGCAGTCGTATAGCTACTTTTACGGGCTTTTATCCGCTGCGGTTACAATAAAAAGAAGCGGGAATGACCGTTCACTGTCCCTCGGCTAACGGCTTGATTGAAACGTCAATGCGACAGTGACAACAAGTTGAACTCTATATATTACACAGCCCCAAACATGTCTTTGTCAAAGCCTGCAGTGAAGAGAAAGGTTGGTGATGAGCACAGACAATTTCAGGAAAAGTGGGAAATATTTGAAGAAACCACATATAGTCACTAACTAGAGAAATCTAATTATTATGATTATTTTCATGATTATTATATTATTTTATTTATTTATAAGTGATCTCCAGCGGCCCCCAGGTAAATTGAGTTTGAGACCCCTGTTCTAAGGTAACAAACACATGATATGACGTAATTCTGCGTATCATATTCCATTTCTGCCATATTCTGTAAATAGAACCCACTAAGTCTCAGACACCGGACCTTTAAACAAATATTCTTCTTCCACCACTGACAAAACAAGTCAGACCAACAGTCTGACCAAATGCGTCCAATAAATCAACCCCTGACCAGAAAACACTTACAGTCACAATGCTGTAGTGGTTGGGAAAGGTCTTTGTGGGGTAGACAGGCCTCATGTATGGCGTTGTTGTTCCAGCGTTTCCTGTAAAACACTTATGTTCAGTCACACCGGGATGTATAGAAACCGTGAAGAGCTGTGGAACCAACAGTGCTGGTGACTTACGTAACTTGTTAATGACGGGGAGGTGGCTGCCATGATCTTTCAGGTATTCTGCCCTGAAACCGTCCAAGGACACCAGGATGAGAGGCGGCCTGGAAAAACTGGGCGGGAAGACAGAGAAGAAGACGAGTGACGCTTTCAGTGGATACCCAGGTGGGTTTGTGAAAGGGAAATGGAATAATCACTCAGCAGGACACATGGATATCTTTGGCAGCAGTAGTGTTGTACAGTAAGTTGGTGAAGAGAGAAGACAAAGCAGCTCTTTGACTAAGCAGGCAAAGAGGAGAATCGAAGTCAAATTACAGACTCAAACACAAAGAGGAGGAGAACCGGAAGAGAAATGTGACTCTATTGGCGATGAATCAAAGACAGAGGTCGGTTAGTCTCCACAGATTTCTTTGTTCCCCACAGTGAGGCACAGTCCCCTCCCATCTCAGTGGGTGTTAAAAAAATAAAGGTTTTCACTTTCCCCAAATAAAGGCATCAAAGTAAGTATTGTTGTGGTCTCACCACTGAAACTCAGGTATTATATCTGTCCCAGTATTGAAAATTGTCAAACAATACCCAACAATAAACAATACCCAACCCTCAAGCCAAATTATATTTTATTGAAGTACTTAAAGATAAAACCATTGAAGGATCACAGAGGGTTAAATGTGGAACCCTTCAACCCCTCTAAGTCTTGGTTTTGTTTTTGTCTTGATACAGTCTTGTCTTAGACTTGTCTCGGTCTCAACCCCTCTAAGTCTTGGTCTTGTTTTTGTCTTGATACAGTCTTGTCTTAGACTTGTCTCGGTCTCAACCCCTCAAAGTCTTGGTCTTGTTTGTGTCTTGATACAGTCTTGTCTTAGTCTTGTCTCGGTCTTAACCCCTCAAAGTCTTGGTCTTGTTTGTGTCTTGATACAGTCTTGTCTTAGTCTTGTCTCGGTCTTAACCCATCCATGCCTTGGTTTGTTTTTAGCCTCACCCCTCTAAGTCTTGGTCTTGTTTGTGTCTTGATACAGTCTTGTCTTAGTCTTGTCTCGGCCTCAACCCATCCATGCCTTGGTTTGTTTTTAGCCTCACCCCTCTAAGTCTTGGTCATGTTTTTGTCTTGATAGAGTCTTGTCTTAACTCAGTCTCAACCAAATACTTTGGCCCTCACAAAATAATCTGAATATTTTAAGTTAAAAAAAGTTTGCAACCAGCGTTTTCTTCAACAGCTTCTTCCTCTGCGTGCAAAGAGCCACGCCACACCACACATTCAAATAAAAGTTCAGTTTGCAAACACAAACAAACCAGAGGGAAGGAGCTGGTAACTTTGATATAAAAAGAAATACAGACAGCTTTCATTTATTTAAAGATGTTTTCAAACCAAGAATAGCTTCATTTGGAGCCACAGGTTTTCTTTTCCATCGTCTAATGAGTCTGTCTGGGGTGACTCCCTTACCAAAGCAGAAACACACACACACACACACACACATACGTGACCACACATACGCACATTCATCACCATTTACCAACACATGCCTGATTAGTCATTAGCTTAGTTTCCATGGGAACAGTTGCTTTTTTTTCCACTTACACAGCATCTCCGAGAAAACACAAGGGTCATGTGTTTGGGTTATTTACTGTTTTTAATGGGAACAATGAGCTCAACTGAAGAACTCAAGACCAGAACTGTGGGCGGCGACACAGCTGAGAAGCTTCATTCTGTGTCAGCGCGTGATGAAAGATACAGAGTAAAGAGTTGGAGGAAGAGGAGGTTTGATTTTCTATAAAAACCATGTCAGATCCCTTTAAGAATAAGAGTATAGCATTACCCATCTGGACACTGGGGCTGTTGTACGTCTTCATCGCCGGCATGCAGCCAGAGCACTTCTGCAGGAAAAGAATGAGTGCTGTTAGTTCCAGTTTACATACATGCTCATGCATTTCCATACTTGCACTTGCTATTTTAAGTACGTAGCGTACTGTGAGTGCCGTCATGTTGGGCGTGGGATGATGGACGCTCTTGAGCTCAGTGGTCGCTATTATGACTACGTAGTGAAAGCAGAGGGACGCCACCGCCGTTGAAGCAGTTGCAGTTGAACGCTGTAGTGCATAAATGTAAGTTGTACACACGTTTTATGTGTGCTGTTTGGTGGTCAAACGTTGGCACCGACGCTCAGCCTGATTGAAATCTTGCAAATAGTAGTGAAATGTCACAATCAATCATTTTGCAACAGATTTCACAACTGTCGAAATCACCACACTACCCTAGGAAGTACACGGTGTACACGGATTACTACATGGTGGTTTGTCACCACTGACACACACAACTGACATCAGCCCTAAAGCAATGCAAACGTGGCATCAAGCGATTGCCAAGCGATCACTCGTACAGGTAAAATCTGTTACCTGTATGAGTACAGGTGTATTTAGGGTGTGTAGTTCCTCTTTAAAGTTCAGAAAAGACACTTCAGTTATGATGTAATGTGGGCGTGGTCCGATCAGATCCGATTGACAGCCAACTTACGCAAGCAACCCCGTCAACATTTGTCATCACCTTTTTTCAATGAACTCCATGGAACCAGCGAGCAAAGCAAACATTAAAACAAAGAAAGACAAACACTGCTTCCAGGAAATCGACTTGGATCCTGTCGCCCAATCCAAGTAGCTGATTGAGAAATTAGCTCCCAGGGATTACTGAGTCATTTCACTGGTGCACGGCGGGAAGTGAGAGTGCTACGTCTGTTTGCAATAGGTGTCATGCACATACTGGTGAGATAATTTAAGATAGTAGGAGACTGGAGATTTCCCGTGCCTCTTGGCCAACGCAATCTTTCCACTCTTCTCTGTAACTGGAAGAGAGCAGCTCTCTGCGGACCACATGAATATGTTGTAATAGCATGGAAGGACTCTGTGAACAAAGACCGAATACCCTACCGTCACATTTTTAAGCCAGGCTTTGGGCTTGATGGTATGTGTTCACATGCGATCCATCTGGACTTTGTTCTCATGGAAACAAAACAGGGTATGAACAAACAGCGCTTCTTCTGTAACTAGTGACTGTCCCACATTTATAACTCAAAACTGCATCGCATTAATGTGAGACAACATAAGTCGTATAGAGAGAACTTCAGCCTCTCACGTGTGCAGATGTTTTTGTACTCTGGGGGGCAGTAAACAGAAAATTGATGCTCTTATGGTGAACGCTTTAGCAGCAGACGCAGAGCAACATTTGCATTTTAGGTCGTGTTTCTGACCACATAACAAACGAAAGTCCGATATCTGCTCTTCTTCTAGCTCTCTGCCTCTTCAGCTGCTAAACGTTCACCAGCTAGCTGAGCTTTTTTTCACTTAAAAACAGCTGCGTGCTGCATCTGGAAATGATGTGATGAGCGCTGTGACGATGAACCAAAACAGTGAAGTTTGCAGATGATACCAAAATGCTGTAACGCTAAGGTTACATGCAGAGCCAGGAGATAAATCTCTCTTTGGTCGTCACCTTTTCCACATCACACATTAATATAATCCAGCTGAAAAACAACGATGAAATGAAAAACCCCCTGAGCTTTTTGGAAAGAAAACACGCTGACTCTAACCAGGAAGCCACCTCCTTCACCTTTCCAACAACTCCCTTCCTGAATGCATCTGCTAAGCCTGCTGCTGCTGCTACTGCTGCTGCTGGCTGGACACATGACAGAGGGAGTCTTAGCATGGCGGTGAGAAAGCCCCTCCTCACTGCCTCTCGAGGCCAGCGGTGTGGTTTGGAGGGAACACGGGGATGCTCCGTCTCAGGAGACAAGTTGCTGTGGTCTGTAATTCACGGGAAAACCCACTTTCAGCATTTTATACTCCATACTGTGAGCCTCTAGGAAGAAGTTCTGGGTTATTTTTACTTCTTTTCATCAGTTTCCAAAGGCCTTACCAAGAAAGCAGCTTTATGAAAGACGTAGAAGTTCCAACAAAGCTGCATAGATGTGAAAAAAAAAAACTAAATATGAGTTTGGGTGAGTAAAAAGTCAAAATTTATTCTCCCCATATGGCTTTCATGTAAGCTGGGAAGGAAGTATAAGTTAAAAGGGAAATGCCACAGCAGAGAGAGAGCACCCCACCCAAACTGGGGACAGTTGCCCACAGTCACCACCGCTGCCTCTGAAATGGAAGAGGGGTGTTTTGGCAAGGCGGTTTGCAACAAAGAGCATACTGACGCTGCTGCCCACCACTAACCAGAGGAAATCTATAGCTGCAGAAAACTTGCCAGCCCCGGGTGAACATTCCTGTCTTACTTGAATGTGTGTTTACGACGTGTTTTGTAACAGCGGGCTAAAAAAGCAAGATCGCGCCACCCCCGGACAGAAAGATATCCTGCGAGCAAGTGGTAACGTTCACCTCCGCGTCTGTCTGTGAATGCCAGTATTTAGAGCTGGAGTGGAGGAGGGTCAAGTTACCAAGCAGACAGTTTCTGAGGGATCTCAGTGGGAAGTTAGCGGCCTTTATAATAGCTACACTCTCTGGTACAGCCTCTGCCCATTGACATCATGTAGTAAAAGGTTATTTCCAACAGCTTTTACTCAATAAGTGCTCTAAAATGTAGCCTGAGATGGTTATTTCACTCTCTCTGCATCTTCATTCAGCGTCTGTTTTAAATCTACGAGATGTTTGTTTCACATTTCACAGAGTATCACTGTGCAGACTTCCTACTAAAAACTCACATTTCCGCATTTTCATGTGAAAATCTGTCCAAAAATTCCCACGGCGTGTGTATTTTGTTGCCGGAAAAATGAGATTAGCACAACGGAAATTGGTTTCAGCCCATTCAGTCCAGCGTGCTCCGATCGGATCCATTAAGTGTGAGCGAGATGGGCTGCAGCAAAGTGCAGTAACACACTCACTGTCAAACATTTTGCCTGTAAAACAATTTCCTTTCAATTTCCTTTACTTTTAGTGTTTCTCATCATAAATCTTTGTGGCATTTCTTGACTCATAAAACATTTGTTAGACCATAAACATTGAAGCCTTCGTTGGTCATATCCAAGCTGGCTAGGTCGCGGCCTTCTTCCTCTCTTCTTCCTTTCGTTGGCTTGCGACAACTTTTCTTGGCAGGTTTCCATCAACTGTCAATCAACAGCGTGAAACCATTGGCAGTAACGTATTGTGTCACCCTCATGATTGTTCATGGGCGTCCTTGAACAAGATGAAGACCCGCTGATCAAAAAAACGAGTCAAAGACTCCTCGGGTGGTCTTTAAACTGCAGCCGGCAACACAATCAAGACAGTGAAATGAAATGGTGGCCAGTGCTTACCGTTCTTACTGCTGCTCTTTCTCAGGAAAAACACCACAGCCAAGATGACCACCAGTGCACACAGCAGCAGAACCTGAAAGAGAAAAGAGAAACAAACGTCAGGGAGTTCAAACACGTCCGAGGATGTTTAGATTGAGCGCTCGGTGACAAGATAAAAAAAAAACCTCAACAAAGTCAAACAGTCTGCTGAGTAATGATCAACAATGTTCTTTAAACCATTTTACCTGTTAGTAACAAGCTTCAGACTTCATGCAAGTGAAGCCTGGACAAAAGAGAATCAGACTTCAAAACTTTGGTATTTTGAATGATGCTGTGGTGAAAATGACCTTGGCTGTTCTACTGGCCCTCCAGACATACTTGATGGTCAGCTACATGCCTTGTAACCATGCTATAAATATACTGTAGCAGATTTCTGGCCCTTTGAGAGAAGACATAAATCATGACATTTTGCTGTTCATAAACACCTCCTGCCATCACTACAACAGATAAACACTGTTTTTCTTTATGCATGCTGGTGGTCTCGGCCCTGGTAATGGCAATGTAGGTCAACATTCATGATCCCCAGAGGGTGAACCCTACAGACTTCCTGTTTTTCTTACCTCTTCTTGGGCAATTTTTCACTTCGTTTCAACATTTATTGGATGGTTTCACATTTTTGTAGAAACATTCGTGGTCCTCAGAGGATGAACCATAATAACTTGTGGTTCTGAGTGACCTTTGGAAGTGTTGCTGTGCATTTTGAGACATTCATGCTCCCCGCAGGATGAATTCCGACCCTGACCTGTGCTCTAGCACCATCATTTGGCCAGAGTTGCACTGCTGGAATGCTAACATGGCAAACTAAGATGGTGACCATACAACTTCCTTCCTAGTGTTTTCTCTTGGTCGTCGGTCTTCTTGCCTCATCAACCATAAAACTCCAGCTCAGACTTCCAGACTGTTCGGTCTCCCCTGTGGTAACGACGCTGCAGCCTACACTGTGTTTTTTTCAAACTTTGCCCTTCTGAGATTCTTGACTTTTGATTAATCATGTTTTTTCCTGTGCTTCAGGAAAACCCCCGTCTGCCATCCTCATACCACATCCAGCTCCGGTTTGCCCAGACGTCAACAGGGATTCCTGTCATCATCACCACCATGCACATTCCCTTTGTGTCGTTAATAGACTGTTTTAACGAGATCTGCTGTCCGAGTCCGCGACCATTCTCATTAATAGAGCATTCACAAGCTCATAGAGCTGCACGGTGAACGTGGTTACAAATGTTCATTAGATTTACTCATCGCTTATCTTATTTGTTAGTTTTTTGTGAGATTTCGATCTTTATTCGCGATGGGATGAAGGTCCTGCAGTGCGAAAGAGGCCTGGTATTTATTTCTGTAACCCCGAATCTGTGTAATTTAATCATGACCTTTCTACATACACCATCTCCAACTGTCCAAATGTTGGTCTTGGCCCTTTAGTAACTGAAAAGTCAAAGGGGGAAAGGCCTGGCTGATCCTTGATAAGCTGCTTGCCGCGTATCTGCCTGGTTGCCCTATCTGGTTGCAATTATAGGGGCATTTCAAAGAAGTCTGGATTAGCATGTTTGGAGAAGGATGTTTTCAGAAGTATTACGATTGTTGCTTCTTTGGAAGCCTCTGCAACTCCCACGCCAGGCCCTGCAGGGGTTATCGCGGTTGCTTAATTAGCAGCTTGAAGTTAAAAGGTGCCTACTTGTGCTGCTTCATGACTAACAGTGTAACAGAATTACAGCACGTCAGTGAAGCTTCACGGTCCATGATTTGCGTCTTGGATGTGCATTTCTTTTCTTTTATCCCCCGTAACCTCTTGTGACCTTTCAGATTTATCTTGGGCATACTTGCTGGTGCCCAACCACTAGATGAGGAACCAGTGCTGGAAGGGGGGGAAGTCTAAATGCTTACTTATCACATGACGTCAACATCTTCATGGAAATTGAATCTCCACAAAAATATTTGCATACTCTGCAAAAAAAATATTGCATTGTTTCTTTTATTAGTTGTGACCGTTTAGTGCTAAAATAATCCTAGTCTCCTCGTGACATTTTAAACTCTCGACTGTCTCAACAAGTCACAAGACAAGACAACCCAACTCAACACTACATTACATCTAAAGGCTGTAGCTGTGTGGAGGTAGTCTCTGACTGTGGGAACCATCACCCACCCACAAGCGATGCATTTAGTGCATTTCACATACACAAGAATTCCTAGACAGGTATGAAAATATGCTGCTATGTGTGCGCGGTGTCTGGGTATGTGCTCTTATTTTCTCCAGCTATAGGTGAAGACGGAGACAGAGCGGAGAGAGCCCTGGATCGGACGGGGCTCCTTGGGAAAGATGTGGTCTTTGTGGGCTGAGAAAGTAAACTGTCTGTCTGGTGGAAACCTACACGTCTGACTCCAAAACACACAACCGATTTCACGTTTTGTCTCCATTGTCTCTGCGCAGTAAAGGATCTGATTGGACTGTCGGGAGTCCGAATCAAACCACACGTGAAAAATAAATCATAATTTGTTTGAAAAACTAACAAGTAACCTGCATGTTGGAGTAAAAATAGCCCCGCTTTCTTCTTCTTCACTCCCAAGATGTTGCAATCAACCTCATGCAAGTTCTTAAATGACACTGTAGTGTAACCAGTACAAATACTGCAATTACTTACAGATGTACGGTGGCTGATGTATGACAGGACAGAGCATATTGTTGTCTAGACTTCGCCACATGTGTATTTAATCAGCGTGCAGCAGACAGCGACTCAAATCGCCGGTTCCTGAGGTTTTAGCTGGAGTTTGCTAGTAAATAGTGGAAGGTGTGTTTACTGTGCAGTTCATGCTCAAGCGGGGAGATAGATTGGTGGGTATGTACAGTATTTCATTTAAAATGTGCCGCTAGCCTAATATGTCAAAGTATTTTATTATTTTACTGTAAAAATCCGATATATCGCGCCGACCGCACAGTGTTTAATACGCATATTTCTTTGCAATTCTTTCAATTATGGTCTTCATGTAAAGCCCCAAAATGTTTCTCTGTGGAATATGTGTGGCTTATCTCAGTGCCTCAAGGGGTAGCTAGCAATAAAAGATGCCGTTGTTTCTGGGTCTCCGTCTTCCGAGACAAGTCAAAGATTCTTGGGGAAAACAAACAAAACAGTCATTCCAACGTCCGAGCAGAGTCCCATCGACGTCAGAAGACAGTTGGAAGATTGTTCTTAGGACAAGAAGACTGACTTTCACCAGATTTTCAAATCAAGCATTTGTATTTGAAATTCTACAAGAGCTAGATAAACAGGATGTGTCCTCTATATGACTATGCCCCCCAGCACATGCTTTTAATTAGAGCTTGATTGCCACCACACATGCTCTACGCTGGACATGTTTACCCACATTACAGCACCATAGATATGTACACAATGGGATCTGATTCCATGACCCTGTGACACCGTGAAGTCATATTTCTAAGAGAAAAAGTTAAACGGTTCAGTTTTTACAGATGTGAACTTATTACAGCTGCTTTTCTTGATCTTGCATCAAAGTAAATTTCATGGCTCCACCTCGTGCACGCCGCGTTTCATTGACAAAACTCATTTTTTCAAACTTCAAACACCCATTTCAAACATCTGAAACAGGACCCACAGCCATAAAGACCTTACCCTCTTGACTCTGACTGCAGCAGACTTTTTCAGCTGAAACTGAACTCTTTTGGATCTCAATCAGCAGCACTGCGGTCTTAAAGGCCCAGTCCTGCTTTGCTGTAGATCATCTCCACATGTAGTGTTACTTCTGGCCTCTGGTCCTTTTTTTGCACCGGAGTGAAAACATTTTGTTTCCACTTTCACACTCACGCTGACCGTCTCGACTGTTTGACAGCTGCAGGAATGATCACGCTAAGGGTAAACAGCGTATAGACGCTGCGGTATTTGATTCCTGGTGGGTGAAGACTTCTCATCACTTTGACGGTTAACCGATTGATCATTTTGTGTATGAAATGTCTCATATTAAAATGTTGTTCATCCAAAACCCAAAGATATGCAGTTTGTAGTCACATCTGACCAAGAAAAGCCAGACATTACTAGTTTGTGTAGCTGTAACCAGAGAATATTTGGCATTTACTAGTTTTGCTTGGGAAGAAATGACTGAAATGATTGTTAGTCTGTCCATTAATCATTTAAATTAAACACTCACTATAATTACAGCAACTGGGAGACTTTACAAACACATTTCATGGTCCTGCAGTAAAACTGTAGAGCCTTACAAGGACTATATAAAGTCCACTGAGTAAGAGGACTATGAGTTGTTTTTGATAGTGTGCACACTTAAAGAAACAGAAATAACACCATGTGGCCTTCAGCTGCTGTTTGCAGTGTTAGAGAAGAGTTAGGTGGTCAGACAGAGATGTAGGTAAGTAGGTATGCGTTGCATTGGACGTACCCCTGTAATGATTTTACAGTTATTCCTCTTCTTTCCACGTCCACCGGTTCCTCTTTGGCTCTCCACCTCTGATGCAAATAAAGACGCAGCCTGTTCAGCGGCGCCGTCCTCTCCTTTGGTTACTTCCATGCTGCCGAGCGCTGACAAACTCCAGCCAGTGTGTGTGTGTGTGTGTGTGTGTGTGTGTATGTGTGTGTTTGTCCAGGAGGGACCGGCAGAGTGTCAGGCAGAGTGAGGAGGGTGAGCAGTATATACTGAGAGTTCAGACATGACCCCTCTGCTCGCGTAGCGCCGCCTCGTTCCTGCAGCGTCTCCAAGCAGCATGTGATTGATCTCACAGAGCTGCACAGAGGCTGCTGCTTATAGAGAGCAGAGCAGACCTCAAGTGTCATTTTTTCCAACTAATCTTAAACTTCACAAAGAGGTTGGAGGATGTTCATGTTTATACGCGCCTGGAAGGAGTTTACCACATCTAATTTCTCAACTGTAAAACAAGAATAAACCAGCAGCCAAGCAGCTGTTGAGGAACTTTAATGAAGTTTAACACGAGGGGGGCTGAGGACTGCCGCCATCGTGTGGTCAGACTCGACTGGTGCGCAGGACCAAACGGTTTTGGAAAACAATAAAAGCTCCATACAAATGAACTGGTCTGCAATAATTTTAAAATGGCAACGTGACCAAATCTAAACCAATCAGGCGTGAACAAATATATAAAAAAACAGTTCCTCCTTTATTTCACATCTAAAGTCAGATGACAGAATAAACTCTATGAACACGTTAAACTTGGATGAAGTTGATACAAATCTGAACCTCAAGTTCATTAAAATCGTGACTTATTATGAGTCTGTCGACATTTAAGTTTAATACGTATCTCTCCTGCTCCTCTCTTTGTCACATCACAGGTACATACTGTAACACTAGCAGTGTTCTTAGAAATGCTTCATTATGTCACCCAGAGAAGTCAAATCTTGCAGCCATGCAGTATCTGACAATCCTAGCAGGCCATAAATTAATATCAAGCTGCCAGAATACAGTGAAGATGTCTGCAAGACTGATTTAATGACTTTCCAGTCTTCCAGTTGATGTACAAAAGATATTTAAGTTACGTTCATATAAGAGAAAAATATCACCAAATCTGAGAGGTAGGAACCACCGAATGTTTTGCTCCATATTAGACTTTATGAATTTGATTCAGATGATTTATAGTTGCTTTCGCACTACTGCTGAACTTAGTTTTTATGTATGCAGTCATAACCATCGCTTGATCTCTGAGTCATATTTACGACGTGAAGTCAGTTCCCTTGGTGAACGTCAACATGGAGATAACAGCTGAAAGCAGAGCACTGAGGATGACACTTAACGACAACATGTCATAAATATTTTTTTTGAGGTTTGCTTTCTTTCCTGTCAGTTACCATGGAAGTGATACGACATATTAATACGCACTTAGATCTAAGTGAAACGTTGCTGTTGTGCAAACATCATATAGGGAAGAGGAGGAGGAGGAGGAGGAGGAGGAGGAACTCGGTGTGTGTGCAGTGTGTTATCATGCCCACACACACACACACACGCAAACTTGAGTTTGACCTAAGCCAGTTAAAATTAGAGCCTACCAGCTTCCTGAGCAGCTCTGCCAGTGTTCAGTGAGATCAAACTAAGCTCTGCTTGATAGTTTTGGCTCTTGCTGGAGTCATTTTATTAAATAAATTACTCAGATTTCTGCGTCCCCTCCAGCTACAGTAACAACAACAAGTACAAACCCTCCCGGGAAGGGACACTGTATACTTCTTGCACCTTTTCTCCCTGTTTATTTGAATCCCACCTCTGTCATCTGTCATCTTTCCTAATTAGCCTTGTAGCATACCAATCCGTTTTCACCTACTCCTTCCATGCATTTCATCTATTTTGCCTTCTGTCCCGCCCATTGCACATTACATCTGTATTATATGATGAGATATGCTGAACCTTTGCATGAATCTACATTGTATTCTGCAGGCTGCTGTTCCTCTCTTAGCAACAACAGATCCATAAATCATAAAACATTTAACACTTTACAGGAAAATGAACTCAAGTCAGGAGGTTGTTAAAAAATGAGTGCACGCTGTATACAAGCGTCCACAAGATGGTAATGTTGCTGCACTGTTAAAGTGACACTGCCTAACTGCCTTCCTTTCTTCGGTGGAGATATTTTCATGAAGCTCAAAGAGTTTCTATTAATATAACCTAATGCTGCTCCTGATCTCTGAGAGCTCTGATCTAACACAGGCATATTTCAGTCCTGTGAGGTCCAGGTTTCTGTCACATCCAGCTGTGTCCTGTGGTGTGATAATGGAGATCACATGTGGCTGGTACCCCCGACCTCTGACCTCTGACCTCTGACCTCGCTGCCTTGCCGTGCACTCAAACAGCAGTGTTCACCGTTCACACTGCCCTGTGAATGTGCGTGTTTGCATTTGTATGTGAGCGCCTCAGTATGAAAGCAAACCTGATTTTGTGTTTTATTTTAAGCCGCACGGGTGTCTGTGCATGTCTGTGTGGGCTATATACTGTAACTGCGTGTCCTGCTCAGTGAACTGCATGTCTCTCAGCAGATTGTCTCCCTACAGCTGTCCCCCCAACCCAGCTGGACGTTACAGCGTGACCTTTAATGGCAACCTACACATGTAGCACTTACTGTCCTCATCACGTGTTCCTCCTGACTTCTTGCAGTCAAGAAACTCCTTTTCACGAGTCTTCCCCTGATTCCTCGGCCTGGTTGAATCGTTGGAAATGCATCAGAGGCACGTTGAGCTTCAAAGCACATTTCAATCCAAAAATCGAGTCCAATCATGATATTTAGAAAAACATTCCACTCTGGTCCTCTCAGATTTGAAAAATGTAACCCAATACGTGCGTTTTATTGCCTCGGCGAAGGTAGAAAAGGAATGCATTAGTGTGTACGATACAGAGGACAAAATGTTTTTATAATGTTCTCCCCGAGGAGCTTCAGAGTCAGAAAAAACGTTCATTTCCCGACAATGTCATATATAGATTACATAATTCATCTGGTCGCTCCAACACTTCATTAAAACTAGTATAAGGCTGTTTGAACGATGCTAGGCTGAAAAAAAGAAAACATTAACGAGTCTGTCGGGGTTGAAAAGTTTAAGAAAACATTTGTGCAATTTGAATAATTGAGAACATTAAATGTGAAGAGGTTAAATAACATCTCAAAGGAATGTTTAATGCGCCTGGACTAGATTGTCGCTGCATTCTTACACTGCCAGCTGTTCTTTTGTTATTCTTTAATGCATTTACATTTTCTATTGCACCACTGTGTATGTTTATTTATTTGCTGTATAAGTCTGTTATTATCACTGGCAGCCTCTCGGCTAATCTAAAAATTTGAGCTCAAACACGCCACCTGTAGCAGCACTCACCTGTGAGTCAAAGCGTCCACGCTCTTAATCCTGTATAACTTTAAGCCTTAATATAATGTGAACAGGTGAGTTGTATATAAATTCACCCTCAGTACAGTTGTCATGAACTGGGAAATTAGCTACAGAGACCAAAACTGTTTTTTGTACCAGGCTGTAAACGTGTTTATTTCTGCTGTGAAGTCATTTTAACATGGGGACTTATGGAGACTGACTCACTTCTGGAGCCAGCCTCAAGTGGACGTTTGAGGAACTGCAGTTTTTGGCTTCACATCACAGCCACGGAGGTTGCTGCTTGGTTTTTTTATTCCGACACCCCATAACAAACACAAAAAGTCGGGCCTTTCTTTCCTCAGCAACAAGTGACATCAACAAGTGAGTCGTCTTATCAGGTTTACAGTCTCCGAGCCGTCTGAGTGTGCTACTCTAAAATCAATTTGGTGTCACTGTTGAAACAATTCAACGCCCCCCTGGCAACACTTGAAATGAAGTGCAGTGTCTTGAACTCAGACCGAGCCTTGACTTATGAATAACACATCGAGGAAGAGCAGCGGTAGGTGTGCTTAAAGAATTCATCAGCTGACAGTTATAGGCAGATCTTCCCCAAGAGATTTTCTGTAGGCTCTGGTAAATCTGGCATGAAATATTAATGCAACACGGCACAACCCTCGGCACATTATATTGAAAGCTCCTGTCATCGCAGACATATTTGTCGCTGACTACCTGTCAACCAGGATTTACAGTCGAGCTGAACGTCTTTGGTCTGCTGTTTGCTTTTGTTGTTGTCCTGAAATAATGAGCACCTTTCAAACGCTTTCTGAAAAACACTCACTCACAGCTGGGAAATAAAATGGTGCTGCCCACCTGCTGACATGTACGTACATGCCGAATTCATTTCACTCTTGATCTAAGGATTGACAGGACGTGACAGTAAAAAACAAGAGTGTTTCCGACACGCACAAATGTTCCGTTTCACCTGTTTTTCAGATTTATAAAGAACAAAACAAAAAAAACTAACCAATACAGCACGTTTTATAAATATATCTCATCTAGTTACTGGACTGTATAATGGGAGAATAAGTCCCAAAAAAAGATTTTTCCCGCCTACATCAGTCTGTTCAAGAACATAATGGGGGAGTGAGTTCTGGTGCACGCAGCTTACAGCTTCATGATGAAACATTATTCTTACTAATGATGCTGCGGATATGCTGAGGTGGCATTTGACAGATGACAAAGTTGTCTTTTATAACTGTGACAGTTTTCCTCAGGTGTCCATTAAAAGTTTGCCTCCGATGGACTTTTTGTTTCACGGGAAACGTCTTTGTTTGTGTTAATAATATGACAAAGAGTCGTGCTGGCTGCTCTGTGAGGCTGCACATGAGCTACAGTAAGTAAAGTCCTGCAAAACCTTACCGAAGTATTGTCATTAAAGTGTGCCAGAGTTTCCTGATGGACAGTGAAGTAATATTAGCTCACTTTGTTTGCCTGGTGCACGGGGGGAAAGACAAGGAGTGAGAGTGTCATGCCAGAACAGGAGCTGGGTAAGTGGGCTGAAGGAAGAAGCTAAGAACTGGTGCCATGTCTTGTGTTGTTGACCTTGCTTGATGTTTGGCTCTTAGCAAAGTTGTCGACCTGCTAGCTTTTAATCATAAATATGATCATTAGTTTTGCAAGATTAGTTTTGTTGCTGAGATTTTTCTGCCTGAACCAAAGACCTGGACTGACAGGCAGGTCTGACATCGCCATCCCAAGAGCCAATGCCGCCGGCGTGGCTGAAAACCGCAGAGGAAGTGCGAGCTCTCGTCAGATCTCATCCTGATACACGAGGAGACAGAAAAGATACAGACTCCTCAAGCTGCTTTTGAAAAGGTCGAAAAGTCTCACGATTAAAAACATATATACTGTTTTATGGCAGAATAAAATAAATCCTGAGAGGTGAATGTCAGATTATTTTGGGAAATGCACAGCAGGAGGACACCGCGTCCATACAGTGCACAGTGACAGTACACATGCTAACAGACAATGGTGCGCCCACATCTCTTCACACATAAATATATCTGTGGAGGAGTTACGGCCAGCGTCTGCAGCGGCAAACATTTTCAGCCCAGGATTCAATTCTATCACGCAGCCTGCCAACCCTGATCACTAACAGTTTTATTATTTTTTTACATCTTGCAGTCAAACTCAGTGTTCCTTTTCTTGCTACAGCTTCTTCAGTCCTCTGTCCTCTGAACCTGAACCTGACTTAAAGCAGCTTCTTCCATCCCATCAGCCGTCAGGAGGCAGCGGTGGCTGTTTAAGGTCACGCGAAGGTACACAAATAAAAAGACCTGACTGAGCGTAGCTGCAATATTGTTGCTGAAATAAAGAAGTAAAGGATCCGGTGTTTTTTTTTAATGTGACATGTTGAACTTGTTCGTCGTGAGGGGGGAACAGGACAGCAGTGCGATCAATCGCAAAGACAGAAAAGAAGCCAAAAAGTGTGACTCACTCGTGCTCCCTCGTGACCTGTGCATGGTGAGATATTAAAAAGTAAAGAACATGTCAGAAGACGGACGGAAAGATTGTGGGAACAGAAAAAAAGGAATCCAGCTTCTAAACACAAACAGGTACACACACACACACACACACACACAGATTTATACAGACTGTGTGTTTCTTCTCTGCACTTACTCACTGACAGTATAACACTATAAAAGTACCAGGCTGTGAACATGTTTATTTATATGTGAAGTTGGACATTTGAACATGGGGACTTATGGAGACTGACTCACTTCTGGAACCAGCCTCATACAGTTTAGAATTTATTTTCTTCACTTGCAGTTGCTCATCTATTCATTTCCCGTTCATGAAATATGAGGTTGGTTTGCTCGTGTTGTCATGCTTCCTCTTATTTATTTTAAGAAGTCTTAGCTGCCTCTGGTGAACTTAAAGAAAGACTTTTTCTGTCTGCACGTCATTGTCTTCGTGCATGAAAAGCAGCCACTGAAAGAGAAGTTAAAACGTCTTTCGGAGGAATGTGGAAATGAACAGCACGCCGAAACAGCTGACTGCACGGCAGTCTCGTGAAAATCAGCATTCAACGATGGAAAAAATGATTTGCTGCCGTGTGGATGTTGTCTTCTAGCATCCTTGGAGATCACATCAAGTCAGTTAATATATGTGGTGGGTGTAATGTAATGTATGGCAGCTGGATCAGAAGTTAAAGATGAGTCATCAGAATAAACAGCAGGACGTCTCAGCAACTATTTTCCAACATATTTAATGTATTTTGAAAGAAATCTCAGAGTTGCCTTTACACGGACTTTAAAGATAAAACTTTAATCTTGTAATAAATCACTAACCAAGGCCTTTAAACTGCATACAAAACAAACCATCTATTCTTAGACCTTCAAGAAATATGTCAACAAACACTCCAAGAATTACAATGAGTGAACTTAATTAAAATATTACATGAATAAATAGTAAAATATGACGTCTCACCCTCTTCCTAGATTGTTACTGTATTAGAAGTGAAAAGAACAAGAGATGCAAAAGCTGTCATAAACTATCCGAGCACATCAGCAGGACTCCGCAGTCAACACCTCCTAGCAGAGAGTTACAAAATGTTAGGGAGCGGCTCATAGACAACAAACTGTCATTACTTTGGGGCAAATTCGGTCAGTCAGTTTGGTTTGGCACCGGACGTAGTGCAGGCTGCAGAAGGCAGACGGGATAAAGGTCACGTTATGTTGACGAAATCTCATTGCAGGCTTGTGCCACGTACCTCGGCATCAGCCCGGATCAGTCACTCGGCGGCGGTGAAGCTGTTGCTGAGGAAGTATCCAAGAGTGCAGAACAAGACAGTTTGACACTGCAATAAAAAAACCCAACTTGTTACGACACGAATACAGTGTCACTTTCATTACACGTCCTCTCCGTGGCGCAGTGGTTTGACAGACAGTGCACGATGCAGGTTATGTAAAATAACATGATTCGTTATCTCCAAGGTTGTACCTCCAGAAAGCATGTAGGAGTTCAAGAAGGTGGGCCTGCTGCCAGTACAACTCAGGCTGAGCAGCTGAAACTCAACCATATGTTCGGCATCATTATCTGAGCGGCACCTGACTATGCGGCCTCACAAATAGATACACACACAGCATGGTCGCTGCAGCAGGACAGGTGTGCACTCATGCAAGGCGCCGTGAGTAAACAGCCGAGCCTGGAGCTATTTGTTTTTACACAGGGAACAAACTATGAAGTGGCCTTCATCTTCAAATAGAGCAGTGAGAAACTAGCAGAGTTTTTAAAGGTCAGGCGTGGACTCATCTCTAGAGTAAGATGACAAGGCAAGTTCTGGGTGTTTGAGAGGGTCAACACAGGGTTTTCAAGCTTTATTGGAAGAGTGACAGGAAGGCGGGGATTCAAAGACTGATCCTTCGTACACGGGGTGCACGCTCTACCTACTGAACTAACGGCACCGATTAATCACCTTTAGCCTTTAGAGTGCTCGCTCACTCTCATTCACTAACTATGTCTCCCAACCAATGCTGGCTCTCTTTCTATCTCAAACCGTTGGACATAAACCGAATTGACCTACCTCGCGTCACTGTTTTGCAGCATCTAGTCCATGAATTCACCTGGATAGTCTCTTTCAGTTGTAGAAATGTTGAAGAAGAAAAAGCGATTAAAAATCACTGCAGATGAAAAACAGGCTTTGTCAGCAGCTGACACATCTACAGCAGTTTTTATGACGTGATCCGTTACAGTTCATTATTGTTCTTAACGCTTAAGTAAATAAATACACAATTCAAATACAAAAATATGCAAATTCCTGGTCAACTTTTTGAGGAAACATACCAGGTTTTTTTTTTTAAACAAGTAATCTGAGCCAGTAGCTGGATAAAAGACAAACTCTTGCAGTGCAGTCATCTGGTCTGTTATCACTTTAATTAATCTGAATCCTGCTTCGTCTAATTATAGAAACATGTGTTGGTAAACTCTGAACAAGAAACGTCTGAAAGGGAATAAAACATTTGTGTTAGTTTGGAAGATAAATGACCTGAGAGACGCCCTGACAGGCAGCCAGACAGTCTCATGTCCAGTCGATGGAAAGCACAGCTGGAAATCTAAGGAGCTGTTAAGTCTCTCATTACCGCGTGTCAGATGTGTCACTCAGCGGGACGCTGAACTGCAGCAAGAACCCCAAGTTTACTCTCTTAATCATTAGCATCCGTCAATATCACAGGAGGGCTAGTGCCTCAAACAACGAGGATGTCACCCAGTACTATTGTGCACTGATTCCCTTTTATTATTAGATTAAGACATATTAGACTTCAGTCAAAAGCAGCGTCTCGAATGAGATCCAGACTTTATCCTTAAAAGTTTAATGAGGGAAATTAATTAAAGATGGCCATGAAAAGATAAAATATTGCTAATAATTTTAACTTTCAACAACTTATATATATTTTTAATTCCACTACATGTAAAGCAAACAAAAGCTCCTGGTTTCTAATTTATATATTCCTTGTGTTTTGTGCACTATAGATCCGTCAGCTGCGGATCCATAGTCAGGGTCGATACGTGACCTTTCCCTTTTTAGGTTTAATGAGGGTCACGCTGTCGATGTTTATCGTGGATCTATGGGGAGAAAAGCCGGTGACAGGGCGGATAATCACCTCTGAAATATTCATACAGAGAGACAAGTGTTATGTAATAACATGTGACAGTGTTCATTAGACTGGATGGTGGTAACGCAGGCAGCAGCAGGGATGACTTGTTCGGAAGGACAGAGACGGAGACAGACTGTGAAATGACGGGTCAGCGTTTACACAAACTGTGCTCTTCTAACTGGGTGTAAAACACGTGTATCCTCGGAGCAGCACAGGGAACATGAATCAGAAACTAATCTTACAATCAATTAATCATATTTAAAAGCAGTTTTGAGACAAAAGACTGATCGACTTTTAGGTGAATCACGAGTCTTGGAAGTCATTAGTGCGCTTGCATACAGTATGTTGGTTAATCCTGGAGATATCTGAGCATTTTGTACACACTGTGCAGCTGTAACAACCGTACAGTTTCTTAGTTGTGTGTAAAAAATCCAGATATAAACACCAAGCGTAGTGTTGTTTCAATTCGAGTACAGCTGTTGTGCATGACCGCAACATTTTACTGCTTTCTCTTTGCCAAAACACAACCGGATGAAGCCTCAGTGTCAACATTCGAGTGCCAAATTATAAACATAAAACATGTGCACGTCTTATATTTGTATAATGTGGTATTTACCGCAATCGTTTCAGCTCCAGCAGCTTCGTTGGCTGTTATTTTTGCAGTGTAATCGTGAGTCGCTTGGAGAGATTCTCAGAGGATCAGCACGGTGATTGGGACTCATCCTCTATGCAAAATTTCTAACTTTAGTATTTCAGTCTGGACCAAAGCAGTGGACCAACTACTTTTTGCGTCTCCAGATTTTTAATTGGCACTAGCCCTGTGGACATCGGTCCATCAGGTTTCTCATTAGAACGAAAATTCTTGTGCATTACCTTCAAGAACAGGCATTTCCAATATATGTATGGAATGGGGAAAGCGATATCGTGATGTAGAGTTTGAGTAATCAGATAAAGCAATCAATTCTGAAATTAACCAATTTCATGCGTGATGATTTAAGGTATAACAGCTCACCCGTAGCGAAACGCCCGGAGGTCTTCAGGTCAGAGGTGAAGACTCCTGAATCAGAAACACTCGTACGGCTCGCCTGCTTCCAAAATCCACAATACATACGTCACAGTACGTCTCTGTCTGCCGTGCCTCTCACCCTGAAGAGCAGCGCAGGTGTGTTGCACTCACCGGGGTGCCGAGGCTAATAAATAGATTCACCTCTAATTGGAGGGGTGTTTGGAATAATTATCAAATGACAGCAGGAGCAGCGGCGGAGTCACGGAGGCAGAGCAAATGATGGGAAAATGAAAGACTTTAATTGAATGTCAGCGGGAAGCTGCAGGCCACGTTGAACCCCGTATAATGAGATGTAGGCAGCTGAAGGGCACCCCTCCCAGGATGTGCTGCTGGTAGGGACGAGGCGAGGGTGCAGACTGGGGGGTGTTTGGGATGCCTCCTGTCTCCCTGGCATTGCCTTAATGATGTCCTCGTATCATGGCATTACGTAACGTGATGTTTAGTCAGGCTTATACACCACGAGCCCTCCCAACGAGTGCAAGAACGAGCATGTGTGGCTGACATGCCAGGACTTTATGTGCATATGTGTGTACATGTGCACAAAGGCTGGTTATCGATTTGTTTCTGCCCGGATTGTCTCGAAATCAATGTGCGTCTTTTGTACATGCGGCATCGATTTTTCTTTCACCTGAGTTTTAAAATAAAGAAAGCAAACTGGGATTTTTTGCGAATGGGACATTCATGGCAGAGAGCGTCACCAAAAGGGCAGATCAGTTAGTCAGTGAACAGTTTAAAGATGCTGAATTTGTTCTGCAGAAGACGCTCTCTGTCCTGTTTGGAAGAGGAATAACTGCTGACATTATAAAGATGGACAGCTTTCAGGTTTCTGAAGAGCAGTTTTGAAGCTCAAAATCAGTACAGTTGTCACAAACGGGGAAATTAGCTATAGAGAGCAAAACTGTTTTGTACCAGGCTGTAAACATGTTTATTTCTGCTGTGAAGTTGGACATTTGAACATGGGGGCTTATGGAGACCAGCATCTTAGTGGCCTAGGGCTAAAGGTGCTGACCTGGAGACCTTTCTCTCCCCTCATGGCCTGTCTACTCTCAGCTGAATAACATGCACAGAAATACTGCACCTGCTGTCATAAATATGGACGGTTGTCCCAGATTTTCTCTTGTCTGGCGGCCACTCTCTGCTTTTCTCTTCTCAGCTTCCTCCATCAACATCCTCATTGTTTATGTCCATAGAGGCTGCTGCACCCAGTTACATCGCCCTTGTCCTGCTTAGGCTCTGGCACGACACCAGCTCCAGCTCCCATGAGCATTCGACGACACCCCGGACCTGAAAACCACCTCCAGAAACACCTGCGCCTTGGAGCTCACAGTCAGGGCAACCCAGCGAACAACGCTGAGCTAACAGCAGCTGCAGTTCGTAAGTTGATGCTGAGCAGCCGGATAAAAAGTTGTTGCTGTAAAGCAACAATTTGCTTTGGAGGTTGCGGGATACACAACACACAGGGAAGATGGGGGGTGAGACTAATCTATGCATATTCAATGGGACCATCAGGCAGGTTAATGATGCTGTGTTGATGTGTTTTGACCCTCAGCATCCGTACATCCGTCACACACCAGGAGGGAACGTCTTACAAAGTAAAGATAAGGTTTGCTAACTTTGCCGCGAGGTCACACTTTCTTCCTTTCAGCTCACATGTGGTGCCCGGTGACCTGCCTGTATCTATTGTTTCTCCTCCTAAACTTTCCCCTGGCTGCCTGATTATTGCAGAGTGTCTCTGCATATCACCGAGGACACATTTCAAAAAGTATGTCATCAAACCAAAGGCCCGTTCATGTGCGGGGGGGATGAATCACAGCTAAATCACAGTTTAGAGATGTGCAGCAAATACACAGTGACACTTATTATGTCTGCTAGGTTTTCCTGTTGCCTTGATTTATAGCTTTAGAGATCAACTAAATATTGCACAGAGGTTTACTTTTAATTAGTAAACGCCATTTTGCAGCAACACATGATACAGAGTGAGTCATTGAAAACTGATGTTCAGTTAACACTTTCACACTCAACAACAAAATTAATATCTAACCTACTTATTTATTATTTTTGCTCTGTGGATACTCGCTGTGGATCTTTTTTTTTTTTTAAGGTTCAAAGTACATCAAAGCACTGACTTCAATGTGGACTTTGCAGCCTCTCCAAAATCGCAGTAATGAGGGTCCAGGCTCGATCCCCTGCTCAGACCGCCGGGGGTCAGAGCCTGCTACCGGAAAATTTTGTCTGATGGGTCAGTGGCTGCAGGAAACGCTTGGACTCATGAGGATGTATTGGTGATTACGCAGTGGAGGATACGCAGGGAGCTGAGCGTCCTGCAGCTGAAGCCCTGCAGGTCCGCAGGACTCTACAGCTGAGACCAAATGTTTTATTTCTGATACGGTCACAACCTGAGGAATAAATAACACGCACATACACACACAAACATTGTGCATCATATTAAATACATTTGTTTTTGTTTCTGTTGGTCTGTCAGCTCGAATGGTTTCTCATTTGCCACCTTGGCATTGCAGGTTGGCTCTCACACCTGGGTTAGGGGGTGAAAATCAAAGTCCTGACTATGTATGCTGGTTAAAAAATGTGTTAATTATAACTAATAAGCTGTAAAATCCATAACTTGATGTCTTAAATGCAGTTAAAAGGGGAATCTATTGGCCACATTAGATTGCAGAGGCTGTGTCTCCTGATGACGTCCCCAGCGGCAGCACGTAAAGGTTAAAAAGAGAAGGTCCTAAAATTGAGCCTTGGGGAACACCACACTTAATTTTTTTCTTTCTCCGTCAGTTTTGTATAACTCCTTTCATTTTAAAAACATATATTTGTATCTTGTAGTACTATTTATGTCTTCTTTTACGTTCTTGGTTTTGTTTTTGGACCCAAAATGCAAAGAATGGAGGCCAGTACAATTTAAAGGAGTCTATTACAGGAAAGTGATGGTGGCTGAAGGCCGGCTGGCATCACGGGTGGAGTTTAGCTGATTCACTGGCTGCACAAAGCGAGGCACACTGGAGAACTGTGCATAGGGAAAAACAAGAAAAACCTCCGGGGAGGGGAAATTAAGCCAATGCTGAAGTGCTAAAAACTGTAATTCATTAAAAATAAAAAATCACTGAGCCTGGTTAAAATTTAAAGCACATATTCTGACCTGTTTTTAGAGATTTGTGTGTTCAGTTGGAGCCAACAGGTCTGAGACTACAGAAATCAAAAAGTACTGAGAAATTGACTAATGCAACCAATCGTAATCCACAGATGATATGATTTCTTTCATATCTCCTGTATACATTTAAAAAAGCCTTTACAGACATGAAAAGGAGGATAGATGCGATTTCTCACTGCGCGTCCTCAGTCTTTACCTTCCAAAGAGCATCTTTTGAAAGGCCACATTTTTGATCAAAGTGTCATGGATTAATTGACGTATTGATCGGGCCGAAGCGTGCGGCACTTCAGTTTGTGAAGGGAGGATTTATGCAGGCTCAGTCACGGTTGACTTGACTGACCTGGTTATTGAAGCCAGAGCTATTTGTGGCTCGGCTCACAGTGTGGAACTTAAGATTGGCCAGGATCTATCGGTTAATGATAAAGCAGGTGAGGAGCAGTGCAGATGTCGCCGTCTGTCGTGCGTTTTAAGTCGTGATTCATTTTTTTGTCTATGCTCAGTGTGTTTGCACAAGACAAATCATTTATTTGTGAGGAAAATTCAGCAGTAATGAAGTCCATGAAATCTGATTGGGGTTGCCTTGACCTCTTCATAACGTCCCCGCCAAACAGAGTCTCCATCTTCCGCTGACGTACAGCACATTAGGGAACCACTCACTGGAAACCGGTGACACCGGGGGTCATCAAATCTGGCCCCAGTCAGACTTTCACTTGACATTTTGCCTCTCTGTGTCTAATCATCGTCGCGGCGTGTTTCTCTTTCAGCTTAAACACACAATGAATCCGATCCGCTCTTGCGGCTGAATTGCCGCCCGACGTAAACACAGAATCATTTGAACAAGACTGGAAAGTTTCATGGGAGGTTGATTTACTCTTAAGTTTGTCGTGCAGGGGAAAGATAAGGTCAGAGAGCACAGATTCGAGTTTTCCTTGGAGCCAAAGTAACAGCTGGGTTTTGTAGAGGCTTTGTGGTGAGTCATGTTGAGAATAAATAAAAAAACAGCCTCTCACAGCATTGAATGTGAATGAATAACGAAGCTTTTTACCCCCGGCTGCTCTGCTAAAGCTGCTCAGTGGTCAGTGCGACTGCTGTCTTTCACATCGTCTCACGATTTCCTCCAAAAAGCAAAAAGTTTTTATGTTATAGCTGCATAAAGTGACCCTGATATGTGGTACGTTGAAGTTAAAGTTCATTAAAAGTAAATTTAGTTTGAATCATAAAGTAGTGATTCAAATTGTTATGATAGATATTTAGTTTACAGCTATGAAAAAATACTTAAATGTAAAATTATTAACTGATTAAATAAGTTGTTGCTGATTCATTTTCTGTCAATCAACTAATGGATTCATCAATTAATTGTTTCAGCTCAGAGTTCATTCATATTTCCTATAGTCAGGACATCATTTGTAAAAGCTGACATTGAGCAGAGTGGAATTACAGTTGAGTAGTTTTCAGGAGTACTTTTACTTGAGTACAGGATCTGAGTACTTCACTAATACACTTTAAGTGCATTTTTCTGATAGTACTTGTTCCTTTTTTAGTTGTAATGGAGTATTTCTACATTGCTTTTTTAGTATTTTCCCGGGAGAGGTATTAGTACTTTTACTTGAGTAAAGGATCTGAATATACACTGTGATGAAAAGCTTACATGAAATACACTTTGCTGATAATACCTGTTGCGTGCAGGACTAAGAGCAACCTTTACTTGTCGTGAAGTATTTTCTCGTAGTGTCATTAGTACTTTTACTTGAGTAAAGGATCTGAGTACTTCTTACACCACCTGTTACACTTGAAGTGCATTTTTCTGAGAGTATACGCGTTACATTTGTAGTTGCAGTGGAGTATTTCTACATTATTTTACACTTCAATAGTGCAGCTGAGTATTTTCCAGTAGTGGTATTAGTACTTTTACGTGAGTAAATGATTTGAGTACTTCTTTCACTACTGATACACTTTAAGTACATTTTGCTGATAACACTTGTTGCTTGTAGGACTAAGGGGGACTTTTCTTGTGGTGGAGTATTTTATAGTACTTTTACTT
Source organism: Nibea albiflora (assembly GCA_014281875.1). Taxonomy (NCBI): domain Eukaryota; kingdom Metazoa; phylum Chordata; class Actinopteri; family Sciaenidae; genus Nibea; species Nibea albiflora. Next base: position 17,619,975 of record CM024802.1, on the reverse strand, counting down.
GAGTAAAGGATCCGAATATACACTACTTGTTTTACATTGAGTACATTTTGCTGATAATACTTGTTGCATGTGGGAGTAAGAGTATTTTACATTGTTTTATACTTCAATAAAATACCCAAATGCTTCCTCAGTCAGCTGAAATGTGACACAGTGAAGTCATAGTTTTCAGTATTTTGCAGGGATGCGCGCAGTGTTTTGAGATGGAGATGGGAGGAGAAGGGAGGGAGGTAGGGGTGGATGGATGGACGGAGGGGGAGGATTCCTGTGGTTGGAGGGAGGGGTGGTGCTGAATGAACAGCTCCTCGGCTCATAAAGTAATCAGAGAGCTTCTCTGCTCCGTCAGAGCAGCACAGCCATGAGCCAGCCGAGCTCCCCGTCCTCCAGACCCGCGCTCACTCTCCGCCCGTCCCCCTGACACGCACCGACCATGAAGAGGCAAAACGTGAGGACCCTCGCCCTCATCTTCTGCACCTTCACCTACCTGTTAGTCGGCGCGGCGATCTTTGACGCGCTGGAATCCCAGACGGAGAAGGACGACCTGGGGAAGCTGATCGAGAGGAGGAAGGGGCTGCGCACGACGTTCAACTTGACCACGGAGCAGTTTGACGAGCTGGAGACGATGGTGCTCCAGCTGAAGCCGCACAAAGCCGGGGTGCAGTGGAAATTCGCCGGCTCGTTTTACTTCGCCATCACTGTGATCACGACCATAGGTAAGAGAGAGATGACCTCTGGAAACTTTTATTCTACTGAGGGGGGAAAGTTGAAATGCTGGATTATACATCATCTTCAGCTGTGTTAGCAGGTACCACAAAGGAATTAGTCTTAAAATAAAGATAATATTTGAGCATAGTCATAAAAGTAGACAATGAACATACACATTTTTTATTTTATTCCTACTGGTGCATTCATGTGTGTTTTACTGCAGTGAGTTATCATGCATCTTATTTCATAAGATCACCAAGTTTTATGTGTGTAAGATCTGAATCTGCAGAGTAACTCCAGCAGTCAGATTGCTGTGTATATAAAAAGGAATAAAAAAGTGCAATATTTCCCTCTGGGGAACGGGAATATTCAAAATAAAGTTCAAGTAACTCAAATCAATCTAAAGAAAATGTACAGCACTTGAGTGAATGTAGTTAAATTACAATCCATCACTGCTGAACACATAGAAGACATGCCTATAGGTGCATAATATGACATGTTATGAGTATCAGGAACTAGCCTACAGCTGTATTTTAAGAACATAGTCCTTATACAACATTCACATTATTGTTGTGGCAGTAAAAAAGTGCCATAGATGAGATAATCTTTCACAGGTTTTTCATATCTGCCTCTTTTAAAACTGAGCTGAAAGAGAAAGTTGTTGTCGTCGGGGCCTTTTATACTTTCATACTCGAGCATTTTATGCAATTCAACCTCGAGTCAAATCTGCAGCAGCCGAGTGAAGGACGGTTAAGGACAAGCTTCTCTCCGAATGAGACACTCTGCTGCTCATAACTAAAAGGTTGGCATTAGACGAGATGCTCCGGGAAACTTAAGTTATGAGACATTCATTCGCCTGTTCTCTTGTGCTCAGCGCTCATTATGCCCGCAACAACACGAGGCTCCCAGCTCTTTACTCACTTTATTACACGACCTTCAACGTTAGCCTCTTTACATAACACTGTGCTCGTGACTGCAAGCTTAACTTAGTCAAACTGGACTTTTAAAACAAGACTAGATTTGGTAGATTCTGCTCAGCAGCGACCACCGTGGCCACAAGTAGCAATTACAGGACAATGGTACATTGAATATGCCTCAAATCACATAACATAGCAGCATAACTAGCAGGGCTGAAGTGGCAATACTTTAAGGGAGACTGTGTTAGCTGGTCTTCTGCAAGGCACACAGGTTGTCTTTACAGCGTGTTGGATTTAGTGGCATCTAGAGGTGTAGTTGCCGACTGCAGCCCCCTCATTTGGTGAAAATGTCTACATCTAGAGTCAATGTTTAGTTTGTCTGTTATAAGAAACATGGAGCCTGAAAGCATATGATGTAAATAAATCGGACACACCGGACCTTTAACGTCTTTTTCATCTATTTAGAAGCCGCCCTTATCTCCATCTCCTCTATGTGAGACTTCCTCTGGTATTTAGTGACTTGGCCAGTTGTCAGTGGTGACCTGTGACTTGAAACTCTATAAGATACAGGCAACTAATTGCACACTAACCCAACCCTGGGTGTCTGTAACCACAGTCTGTAATTGTGAGCCCAGAGGCTGCTGCAAACACAGTGATTGGCGTTTCAGCCTGCCATTAAGTATTTATGACAACACCAGACCCTCGCTGTTCCATTGGCCTCGTGGCACATAACATTAACACTGCATACACTGTACCGCGCACACGATATCACGCGGCCATGACTTACAGCAAAGTCCACGACGCAAGGGTGAAACATCTCATTTGTTTGTTGGCTAAAGCTGTGATTTATTACTTATTTGTGATGATGATAAAAGAGAGGCTTAAACTATTTCTGTCACCAACCAGAGTGCAAAAATAGACGTGAACCTCTTATTTCATGTCACATTCTTTGAAATTATAATTAAGTAATTATTATAATTAAAGTCATTTTAGAAATGAGGACTCAAGACAGTCAAATCCAACACAGGACACCCCCGAGGACCAGAGCGCCAGCGTCGGTGTGAAAACATTGCATGAAAAATCGAGAGTAAAAGAGACAATGAGTCAGTCTGATGCCGACTGTTTTGAAATTCATATTGTATATAACACGCAGCCTGTCGATTGTATGAGGACAAGCAACACCCTGGAAAGCTATGAATAAATATACACTTCAATTCCCACTTCCACACTCCGCAACCGGCAGTGAAAAGCAGCCATCGTGTGATAAGATCTGTGCCCGGCATGCTCTACTAATAATTAAACATAAGTGTAGAAGGGAGGAGATGCTGCAGTCAGTCATCACTTTCCACAGAGGAAAGGGGAGGCGGAGGGCAGGGTGTCCATTTACCCGCCAACTGCGAGGGAGGGCGAGGTGGAGGCGATGTGAGAAACATCACAAAAGAGGGTGGAGGGGGAATTATGTGAGCTTTGAGCGAGAAAGTGCTCTCGAGATGGTGGGTGGGATCACCTCGAGCGGTGTGCATCTTCTTGTCACTGCCACATCCGTGTGTGCGACCACGGTGCTCGCCAGTTCAAGGTCACGCAGAGCACGCAGAGGACAAACACACGACATGAAAACAGCGTGGCACAAATAAGACGCGGGTGACATACGGCATGACATGCGATATGATACCACGGCATGTTTGTACGAGCTAAATTAAAGGATCATTTCATGCAAATTAAGCATAATAATAATACAGAAAGTTTGGGCTTTATTCAAGCGGCCAAAAACTGCAGTTCCACAAACGTCCACTTGAGGCTGGCTGCAGAGCGAGTCTCAATCTCCATAAGCCCCCATGTTGAAATCTCAGCTTGATCACTGAGAAATCATCCAAATCCAAAAACGTCTGTCGTCTCACTATGAGGTGACCTTCCCATAGGCATGTGTCGTCTTACAGCTGTATATTTATTCATGTTGTCACCTTTTCTGTCTCCCACCTCTCCCGTGAGAAGCGCTGAAGTCTCCATCTGTCTGTCTGATGATGACAGGCGTCCATGCGGAGTAAGCCGGCGAGAGTTATCTTCTTTCCGCGCTCAACCACTTACCGCGCTAACCTCTCAAGCTGGCCGAGTAATAATGACGATACTAATGTAAGTAATTACCATTAATAAATCAGGATGTGCCCTCTAATTATGCAACGGGCTGAAAATGGGTTCACGTCTGGTGCCGAGTCCATGTCAGCGATGAAAACAGGAGAATGATTAGATATTTTATTCATTGTTAGTCCACATATAGAAATGTTGGATTCACTGACCCAGAGAGGATTTGCTGAGCACGCCTGCTCTTTTTCAGAGATGGCCTGCTTTGCATTCATACATTAATGTCTTTCCACACTTGGTAGCTTCCCAGTACATCAGCAAATGATGTACTGGGTGGTGACAGAGCAACTAAACCAGAGCTGGAAGGGCTCCGATCGAAGCCACTTTTAATGTGATGAAGTGTTTCCTGCAGATTTCCCGAGGCTTTGGGATTACGGCGACACGTACAGATTGTATGGCCTGAATGCATCGTCTGTAGTCTGTGAGCATAATCTGCACACAGACTACAGACGATGTCAGACGAGTCAACAAGAGGCAAACGGCCAAACGATCTGTGAACGAAAACTATTTAACAAGAGGTGATTCACAATAATAAAAAATCCGAGCAAAGCAGGTGATTTTGAAGGAATGCCTTTTCTAACTGCGACCATATGTCGACTTCTAACGGCCTGATTCTTAAAAAGAGTTTTATTTATGAGGAAGATTAATGACTTCAGAGATGAGATAGTAGACGAAAGGTCACGAGTCAAAATGGATTATTTCTCAACAACTTTAAAGATTTTTGCTGAAGAGGCAAAAAGGAGGTCCCAGTTAATGGTTAAAGGGTCAGTTCAGTTATATTACAAACACACACACACACATTGTCTGGTGATTTATACTGTAGCTGTTTTGTTTTTTTTGTGATACGTGACTCTGCAGTCTGTATGAGTTTTATTTGGAAACATTTCCACAAACAGCGTGTTGATTTTTCTCAGCAGAAAATATTTCACAGCGAGGTCTGCAGGTTTTTTTTTCACATTTTTTTGTTTTTGCTGACAAAGTCTCAGAGACAGAGATCTAAAATTGAGCCTGGCTAGACACCGCTAGAGATTTCTTTATTTTTAAATTAGGATGAAGCGATGAACCCTTAAAGTTCAGTGTTTGAAACATGCTGTAACTCATCTACAACAACAAATCACCACACAAAAACATTGATGGTCAGATGGTTTCTGCAAAATCTTCACATAGAAACTACAGGTAAGGGAAAGAATGTGATTCACTAGTAATGTGCGGTACTAAAACTTAAGGCTAGGTAAGAATATGATTAATTGCAGGACAGACTAAACTGCTTCTTGCATTGGGACTGGACATAATCAGCCAAATGTGAATGTTATTCTTCGGGCTGCGAGACTTTCAGTGCAAGAAAGTAGTTCCAATCCAAACTGTTCACAGGAGGGTCTGCTCTGTTTCTTGAAGGAGATCTGACTGTTGTTTTGGTTTTTCAAAGCTGTCAGCGCCGCAGATTAAATTACACTGACTTCCACTGCGCCGGAGAAAATCTGCAAACCTGGCCAGATAAAATCATAGACATGGACGTCGTGTCCGTGACGTCACCCACAGGTTTCCAAAGAGACCTGAGGCAGGCTGAGCGAGAAATAAACATGTTTACAGCCTGGTACAAACAGTTTTGGTCTCTGTAGCTAATTTCCCCGTTCATGACAACTGTACTGAGGGTGAATTTATATACAACTCACCTGTTCAAGTTATATTAAGGCTTAAAGTTGGATGCTTTGATTGACAGGTAGATGCTGTTACAGTTGGATCGTTTGAGCACACGGGTGTCATTTGACCCGCCTTATGATCCACGTCTTTGTCCATACTGTCTTGTACCCGCCATGAGGCTGCAGAGGCAGGACTGCCACGCTGTGAGCTCCACAAGGGCTCTTCAGAGCGACCTCGCAGATACCACGTCGACGTCTAACAGCGTCTACGCGTCGTACAGGCTGTGAGGATGTTGCTGTCTAGCTCAAAGTGCCACTGCGTCCGAGCGAAGCCACAACTCTTAGACTCCGGCCTTGTTTTCTTAAATTCCCTGCGCGGTTTGTTGTGGTGCTCCATGATGAAGACCAGAGCTTGGCTGCTCATTGAGATTATGTTCATTTGAACGAGCCAAGATACACTGTAAGGCCTTCTGACTGTTTTCTTTTTCATGGAACTTCTTTCTCACAGTGACACTCGGTATTTGAAATAGCTCCCAAATTGTAAACAATATGAAAACGCTTCGTGCGCGCCGTGCGTAATGAATAATTTGAGAATGAACGCTTTATAATCAACCAGCGCAGGTTCAGTTTACAGTTTAATTGAATTGGGGGTGAACTGATCCTGGTGCTGCTGCTGTGTTTTAAGTGATTTGGGAGATAAGGTAACTGTAACTCTCCCGGGCGCTTGCATAAAAGGGACCCGAAACAGAGCAAATTAGGTTTCATAAGCTCCCAGTGTCACGTCTCTGCAGCGGTGCTGCTCCCTTTAAACATCATGCAGACACACTGAGCTGTTTATAAATATGAAAACAAAGAAAGAAGACTGTTGCAACTGATGCCAGTGTGTTTCTGAAATTACACAACAGGCTTTAAACTGGTTTTAAGGTCCCGAAGGTCTCAGGACAAACTGTGCGTGACACATGTGCATGTTAGCAATACGCTAATTAGCATCAGACTCACAGTCTTTTGAGTCAGGGCTCCCACGGGGCTGTCACTGAAAACTTAAGGAGCTGAAAGGATGACTAAGCTCTCTCTTTGTTTGATTTGCGCAGCTCTGTGCCGCTAAGGTTACAAGGAGATCACCGACTTCAAAACAAAGACGGCGTGTATGGCTGAATAAGACACAGTACGGCGGGAGAAGAGGCCGGGGCGGGAGGTGTCCGCAGAAATGTTGAAAGAGAAATAACGCCACATGAAAGCATCTCTGTAGGTTTGTTCTGCGGCTCCTCAGAAGTCATTTAAAATAAGCTCTGAGCAAAGCTGCCATGTTGGCATAAATGTACTGTAATGTAGAAATGTAAGGTGTGTTGATCAGTCAGATTCTCTCTGGATGGAGCGTTCATCCACAACTTATGTACAAACCTAAACCTTCACCACGTCCTTGTCACACCTGAAAACAAATATATATATTTCAGACCAGAAAACTATCCCACAAGGGAAAAATTCAAGAACAAATGTATTTTTTTGAGACAATAAAATCTACTGTGGCCCCTCTCTGGGTCAGTGAATCTAATATTTCTATAAGTGGACTAACAACGAATGAAATTTTCTATTTTCATCTTGGCGTCAGGCGGAAATCCACGTTCAGCCCGCTGCGTAATTAGAGGGAGCATCCTGAATTATTGATGGTAATTACTTACATTAATATCATGTTTATTATTCAGGCAGCTTACGAGGTTAGCGCGGTAAGTGGTTGAGTGCGGAAAGAAGATAACTCTCGCCGGCTTACTCCGCATGGACGCCTGTCATCATCAGACAGACAGATGGAGACTTCAGCGCTTCTCACGGGAGAGGTGGGAGACAGAAAAGGTGACAACATGAATGAATATACAGCTGTAAGACGACACGTGCCTATGGAAAGGTTTTAGCATCATAGTGAGACGACAGACGTTTTTGGATTTGGATGAAATCTGTAAAATATCTCAGTATGTATCCTGATGACTTTGACATCTAACTCGAGGTTCACATTTGAGTGAGATGTCTCCACGGCTGGATGGATTTATGAGATTCATTTTAACCCTCTAAGGACGAACTTCAGTCATTTCAGTGACCCTTTAACTTTTCATTTAGCGCTGCCTCAGGTGAGTTGCTCACTAATTTACCAAACACCTGCAAAATTAGAGATGAAGAGAGAGCTTTGTTAAACATTACTTGACAAATAATGCCATCCTGTTGATAGCGGTGTCAGACCAGCGTGGTTCAACGGTACAAAAACAAGAGACAGATTTTTGGATCATAAAAAATGATCTTTCTAACTTATTAACTATTTATATTAACCGTGTGTTTACTCTGCCCCTTTGGTCAAGTTAATTAACACGTTACAGTTCCTTAAATCCATGTTTGCATCCTAAAATTAAAATATAATATGTCATGTAATAGCAGGCAAAATGTCAAAGATGGAAGTGACTTTACAAAACTTCGATCTAACTAAACCCAGTTAAAGAAAGAAGTCTGCTGACTGACTCGCTGCACGATGAAGACCATAAACCATCGTGGATAATTAAAGCACCATCTTCACGCTGTGGTCAGTGCTAATTGTCTGTGATTACAGAAGACTTCATATGCTGACAGGACCGTTCCTAACGGAGACACCGAGATAAATTTGATGTCTTTCATCGTGTTTCGATTGAAGTCCTGGAAATTTTCCCTCTCACCTGTCTAGGCTGGCACTTGTTTGAAATCTTTATCATATTTTGTGGCTTTATATTTGACATGGAGACAAACAATGAGGTGTGGAGTAGAGGAGAAGCATATGACGTTTTAAAAAGTGTGATTATAAAGCAAAGTCTTGCTCCTCCTCTGTTCTTATGACGGCGTTGAGTTGTTTCTTGGACGTTCACGAAAGTTTCCGCAGTGAGAAACAAACTTTGGTGAAGACAGCAGCTCTCCGATAAAGTGGATGTTAATAGGTTCTTTGTCTCGTAATAATTATTGCAGCTGTTGAATGGGGCAAATATCACAGAGCCACCAGGGAACATGAAACACGCCGTGACTCAAGGGTTGTGTAAATCATTAGACACGAAGCGAAGCGAACAAAACTTGTTTTTAAAGATGAACTTCTCACATTTTTACACAATCGTAGGTAGAAGCCGAGCGTACGGGGGCAAACATCCACAGCTATTATTGGCCCGAGAGAGCTTGTTGCTGTTCTGGTTCTGTAACGTCTGAGAAAGTTGATAGAAGTGACTCTCATTGCTGCTGCTGCTCCGTTCACATGGCCGGCGAATGTTTACCTATTGTACGTCTGCTTTATGCTCCGCTGCCTCAATGGAAAGTTGAGTGCCTGCCTGACTCACTAAACAAAACATGACTTTGTATTTATTAGACTTTATAATCCGACGGGGGCGGACTGGAGTTAAACCAAATAAAATAGTACACAGTAGTGAGATCTGAATCTCCTTCACTTGAAGTTTCCTACTGATTTTCTTCCAGGGTATAAATAGACGCCGCAGACTGTGGAAAACTGACTCGTGTGAGTTTTATTTGATTAGAGACGAGAACTCCTTGAATGCATATAATCGCTCTAAATGTCCTGCAATATTGAATTATGTGTCTCTCGCTACAACTCAGAGCTTTTAGCGAGGGCCGGACGCTGGACGCTCGATTAACGTCCTAAATCCTTCCAGTGGAAATTTGAGATTAACCGAGATGTGTCGCAGCGCATCAGACCCAACACTGAAGGAAATACTAGCTCGGCTTACATGAGAAAGATTTGTATAATTACATCAGGATAAATTCTGTGTTTTCTTTTCCCTCTTTGTTGTCAACAAACCGCATGACGGACTGACACACTGTCTCTAGCACGAGTACCTTTTTACTGAAGATATAAATATTTAAAAATGAGTCACAGATATGTGGTTTCATTTTGTAAAACAGCTGGGCGCTGTCGTTTTTGGGATTTTTTTTAACAAACACGACTAAAACTGGAGTAAATAGCGCTTTTTGTTGAGGGGGGGGGGGGGGACTATTTTTAGCAGCGGATTAACACACATTTGGTGAGTATTTACAGCAGCAGGACAGAGTGCATGTGGGATTAACTTCAAATAAACTACAGTGCCTGTGTTTATAGTTATTGAGGGAGCATATCACGTGTGTTTTAATAGTGTTTAGACAACAATGGAGCTCTCTGGCACAGAATAAGATCTGTCAGGGTTTCACTACGCAGGCCGGACTGGTTAGTTAGATCAGTTCTTTGTCGGTTTCTGGTATTTTTACGGCGTTTTCCGACCAGATTTACCGTTTAATGTTGATGTTTTTGAGCACAGTGTGTATCGTTTCTTTAAAACGGTGGGCTCAATTATAAACCGTCATCCTCTCTGCACGTTAACAAAGGTTCATCAACACACTCCGACTGACCGAGACTCGTGTAACGTGTCTGGAAGTGTTACGGGTCTGTCTCTTGGAGAAAAAAAAAGGCTGTGTCACTGTGTTTCTCCTCTCTTGACCTGAAAAGGAAAGGTATTGGAAACGTGTTCAGTGTTCAGCTCAGTTGGGACGTGATTCCAGGAACAATGCTGGTAATAAGGCCGGGGCTGTTGTGGCTCTTTGTTTTTGCAGTGGAGTTTGCCGCAGAGAAAAGCCTTTACTGGGAAAGTTCAGGATTTATATAAACCCTTTTCTACAGGCAGCGTTGCCAGATTGGAAGGTTTTCCACTGAGATGGGATACTTTTTATTTGATTTGGCGTGTAAAAATGTTTTTTGGGCTACTTTTTTGTGCCATTTGGGCAGTTTTTTCGCCTGTGAAAGTTCGGCTTCATTCTGTTGATTCCTCTCCTATAATCAAGCCCGTTTCAGACATTCATGTCTGAATAAGCACCACGGCAGTCTCTAGTAGTAACACTGCAGTGTGGGTAAAGACGGCAGATTAAATGTCTTGTAATGTGAGTGCCTTCAAAATCACTATAATAAATCTATTATTCAATCCTCAACTCTTCCGCACAAAGAAAATAACAGTTTGATAATAATGAAATATCATCATAGCCGAGTGCAGACTTTGAAATAAAAGACGAGGCCACGTCTGTGACATTTGGTCCATAATTTAGGCTCTGATTGGACTCATTTGTGGTAGTCAGATCTGGCAACCTCCTACGTACAAGTCACGAATCAAACTGTAGTGTAAAGGCAGCTCAGTATTCAGAATACTTGTTGCTGAAAGTTTTTACCTTGACTTTGACACCTAATTTCATAAACTTCGATATTTTGAATCATTCAAATTTAGCTGGGGGCTTAATAACACTTTCTTCTTTTGGTCTGACAAACTCAGAACACAGATTTCTTCTTACTTTGCACAGACTTTAAGCGTTCAGAAAAGAAATGCATTTGCTCATACATCAACATTTCATCCAAACTGACTGAATTGTGTGCAAATTGCATGCATCGAGTAAATTATTCAGAAATGTGGGGAGAGGGCACGGGCAAGAGCGTCTCTTATCCTAAACGATCCTTCAGAAACACTTTGCCTGCATTTGTTTCCTCGAGAAACGTCTGAACACTGATGGGAAATCTGCGCTGATTAGCTCATTATGTGTACACTAGCAGTGGTGTGCTATCATTGTATATTCCTCTGTGTTGGACCTATTTTTACCCCTCTCGATAAGCGTTAGACATACTATATTGAGCCACAGCGGTGATGTAGTACATATAATCCCACAGTGCAACACACAAACAGCGTGTGTTAATCTCAAATTATCTCTTTAAATGCTTCGATTTGAAGCTCTATGTGGGGCGCGTCGCAGGGCACAAAAAGCTAAATTACAACTAGCCTGTGCTGCTATAAAAAGCAGACACACAGCTAGTCACACGACCACGCGAGAGAAATTCACCCCGGGGAGCACACAATGTCATGAAACGCAGAGCTCACACACATTTTCTGTCAGACAGGAGCGAGGGGGTTTGTACCAGCCAGCTGACTGTTGATTATCTGCCCACAGCACTGAGCTGTCTCCCCCAGCGCCCAGAAGATGGTGGAGCCTCAGCAGCCTTTCTGCCTCGGTACATGCATGTGCCCGAAAAAAGAGAAAGTTTCCACATCAGCATGTGTGGAAAGTGTCTAAACACCGAGGTGAAGGGTGAGACGCTAACACTGTCTGTTTATGGTTCGCAGACAAACCTCAGCGCTCTCATTGCCGTCCTTATCATAACAACCTGAAGTGATTCTCTCACAACTCACAGGCCGCCGACGCTTCTCCGGCTCCTGCGAGCAGGATTGTGTCGAATGCTTTGGTAACCCGGGTGTTGTATTAGCTTTACGCTACTCCAACTGGCTCCGAGCGCAGGAATGATTCGGTCCGACAGCGCCAAGCGGCTGTAGCTCGCCTGGCATATATACTGTCTCCCCGGGGAATTTGTTTTCCAATTTGTTTCCAGCATCTGTTTAATCTCTCAACAAGCCAACCTGGATGAAGTGGACTGTCACACATTGGGGCCTAATGATAATAACAATAACAGTGATAGGTGAGTTGTGTTTACCCCCGAGGGCTGCGATCGGTGCGTAAGCTTATGAGTACACATTTAATAACCATACAAAAAAATCACCCCTGTGACAACCTTGGGCTAAAACAACAAGCTGCTAACCTATTTTCTCTGGAATAATCCGAATATCACAGCTGTCAGCGGTGATGTGTCTGCACGCTGGATGTGTGGTGCTGGAAAACAGTGCCAGAGTATTTATTGTTCATGGCAATTTACACAAATGGGTGCTGAAGGAATCTGATTGGCCAAAGATGCATTTCAAGCATTCCAGCTGTGTTGATAATACCAATAATGAAGCTGGCTGCCATGTTTTTCTTTTGCAGTCGCCGAGTGCTTAGTTGGTGGTCTCCTGTTGCGCGGTTTTGAGAAGCAATCGGCTCAGTATGACTGGAAATTTTGTTGATAGTGGACAATTCATCACATCACAACTTGTGCCAGTGGAGGAAAGGGGGGACCTTCGGAGGAGAGGATGGACATCGAGACTCTTGAAGGCTTATCAGACACCAAAACACCACAGAGAGTTTTGTAATGCTGTGACAGGAGGATTTCGGGATTCTCCATACTCCCTCTTTAGCCTCATTAGCGCCGTTAGCTCCTCCATCTTATTGCGATCTTACATTCACCATGATAACAGGCGCGGTTGTACCGTATTTTCCACTCCTGGTGCTTGGATCCAGCTCTGCATCGCTTCGGCATCATAGATCTCTGGTCTTTCCACAGAGAGTAGTGCAGACAGCTGCTCTGAGTCATGTGCACTTGTATTTCATTCATTAAATTAACTTTTTCTTTTTGCGGATGACGTCTTCATTAGCACCACCGCTGTCAACAGAGTGGCTTCATTCAAATAAGGTCGCACGGCTTCGGCTTTCACCCAGAACTCTCTTTTTTTTTTAATTGTCACACGACTACCTCTGTCATTTTTAAATAAATTACAGCAACACAACCTTCTAAAGTCTTATTAACATATTTAAGGTATTATCGTGGATGCAGGCTACTAAACTTTTAGTCTTTTTTATCATTGCCCCAATCACAGTCCTCTCCAAACTAAATGTCATCTGATGATTCATTGAATTTTATTAAAAGCTCGGGTCCAGCATCGGTTCAGTCTGTCTGCAGACTCATTCCTGGATGCAAACTAAGAATAGATTGGATAAGGAATAGATACATTCTTACTGACGAACTGCTCGAGCATTGCAAGATTTTTATTTTTTTTATATCCTCTGTCCAATTTTGGTCAGATTCTATCGATAAGGCTCTCTGAGTAAATCCATGTATTTGTTTTTACTGCACTAATGAGGCAGCACGTCCCACGTCGGACTGATCCAAATACAAAGCAGGGAGTGTTTGAACTCCTTCTTTGGTGCTGGAACAAAAACACATCACCAAAAAGACATTTGCGCTAGCTTGCCAGTAAGCCTACAAGCTATCATTGCAACATTAAAAAGTAATAGCGAGTGATATTTATGGTCTTTGGTTACGGTGCTGTGTGTCACCCGTCAGAACAAAATACAAAGCTGATGTACTCATGTCTAAGAATAAAAATAGTTCCCCAATTTATGGGAAATATAACCCACTCCAAGCTTCAAGTACATTATGTCCCTACCAAGATTTTTACTTCACAAGAAACCACTAATAATAACTGGTGAGTGTGCCACAAGATGTTTCAACACAATCTTTTGTTTTGTTCAGCTGCCATCAGCTCATCAGTGGGACAGTCTGGCTGCTTGGACTCCTAATGAACATCAGGCTGGAGTATAAACTCGGTTTTATCACTGACAGGATAAAGAATGGACGGCGTACGCGTGATGTCGTTTTGAAGCTCAGTTTGGTAGTCTTGCCTCTTTCGCCTGGATCATCAGCGGACCTGAGGCGGGCTGGATGATGCCTGGCTGGTCAAACAAGTCACCTGTAACAGCACCCACCTGTCATTTAATTGATGTAATGTGAACAGTTTTTCGTACCAGGCTGTAAACATGTTTATTGGACATTTTAACATGGGGACTTATGGAGACTCACTTCTGGAGCCAGCCTCAAGTGGACGTTTGAGGAACTGCAGTTTTTTCGCATCGGCTTCACTTCACAGTCACAGAGGTTACCGTATAGGTTTTAGTCTCTTTGCTACATAAAAAATATCACTGAATAACATAAAGATGAAGTCAGTTACACACATTTCCTGACACGATGTCAGTATTAAATAACCTCCTTGGTATAACCAATCAATAAATCGATCAATCCTCTGTAAAATATCACAATAATGCCATCATCCATCCAGTTTCCCAAGTAGGTTAAAACAAATGCTCCGGATGGATTTGCAGTTACTTGTGTGACCCGAGTCTGGTAAGGTGAAGCTGCAGATTGAGCGGAGGTGGAGCTGATGCACTGCTCCCTGTCTGTCTGCTCCGTCGCCATATGGGCCGCCCGAGGCAGTGGTTACCTCACCAAGGTGACAAGGAGACCCACAGACGCTCGGATTAAACTGGATGGCCGTTCAGTCATAGTTTGGACAAAAGTTGGAACGCTCTTCATGGTTTGATTTGATTATTTGTCGGCATATGTTTGCGTCTAACGTTATGTGTTCCAAGGTCATTCAGCGGGGGTGATTGCTGTTACGGAGATGAAAGCTTTGACCTTACAGGTACTCAAAAATCTGTGCATTCACCTCTTAATAACGCTTCACTTAACGAGCACATACAAGATTTAAATTATGCAGCAAAAGCACGGAGCATGTGATGAACATGTTGCACTTGGAAAAGCTATTTTTTGGGCTATTGCGGACCTTTATGTCACCCTGATTTTTACCGTTTAACTCACTTCCCAGCCAGTTCAATCAATGTACTGAGTGCATGCTGTGAAAGCCAGTCGAGGCTCCGTTATCAGACGGCATTAAGTCAAATAGCTTTTTGCTGTTTTGTTCAGATTGCTCTCTCCACTCACTCTGCACCAGAAAAATAAAATAAGACAAACAACATTTTGTTCAGCACAGAGGAGGATCAGGAGGCAGGCAGGCAGGCAGTGGCAGTTTCGGGTTCACATAACACCTTAATAAGATCCATTACTTGATTTAATTGCATCTGGTCATTAAGCCAGGTGCCAGCGTCCGTCTCGTGCATCACATGACATGATATATGATCGCTTTACAATGTGGCAACGAGCCCAGTCAGACGGCTCAGCCGGGACGCTGATAGGCACTTCAGTAGTGGAGAGCCATTGTCAAAGGACCACACACACTTCTGCCTTTGGGAGTGTGTTGATGTGTGCGCTGTGTGTTGTAAAGCACCCACACATCTACTCGTGTGTGTGTTTTCAGTGAGTTACATAACCAAATCTAACCATGTTTCATGCATTTTCTTTCATTTAGAAGAGCGGCTATTAACAGGTTGAAACAAAAAAAAAACCCAAATGATTCACTTTATTCTGTTATAAATACTAAATTAATTTAATATTCAACAGTTTTCATGGTAAATGGAAGTGATATGTAGATCTTAGCCACTTAAAATCCTTCGTGTAACCGAGCACTGATGTTTATCACTGCACCTTCGTGTGTTCCTCTCATTTAATCCAGGGTTTTTCCATATTGTCTTCCTTTTGCTGAGTAAACTGATCTGTGTGTGTGTGTGTGTGTGTGTTATTATGCGCCAGACTAAGTGTGCCTCCCGTTCGCCAGCGCATGTCAGATTAGGACAGCATCTGCTCCCTGAGAGCAGCTGAAACGGGGCCCATGTACGCATTATATCAGAGGAATCAGGTGACAGAGGCAGGTGACTCTGTGCCCGAGAACGAACGATGCAAATGCGTCTCTTTGAATTAGGAGGACACGGGAGCAGAGGGAGGGGAGGGCGTAAAATAAATGAGTGAGAGGGGCGAGATGGCGAAAAGAAGCAGCAGCAGCTATTTTTAAAAGTGTTTGACTAAATAAAACATTATCCGGCTGCAGTCCAAATGACCAGGAATTACAAGGCAGCCGCGAAACAGCGATGTCACATTACAGCAGGCTTGTCACTTATGTTTTGTTTTTTAATGCAAGAGTATGATGGACCAGAGAGAGTCTCCATCAGTGAGTCATGATTAACAAGGACAAAATTGTTTATGTTCGTCAGCATCAGCTGTCTCGTCACCGAGATAACACACACACACACACACACACACACAAATCTGTTTGGAGTGCAAATGGATCACAGGCAGCTAATAATGTGTGAATTAGCAGTCGTCTCCTGATTCACACTTGGCCCAGTTCCTAGCCTAGATGTAAGTGTGTCTCTGCTCTTTTTATATTCCACTGAAAATGATCCTCGTCATCCTCAGCGCCATCATCAGCAGTGGCACCTGTGACTAATTATGCGTACTGTATTCCAGGCGAGTGCTTCCCAGACGTTTGTTTTTCTTTGTCTGATGAACTCGTCGACGCGTTCCCCTGAATTGGATTATATTTAACCCTGTCACTGATATAAAAGTAGATATTAATACGTTTATTTTCAACCGAGACCTGAATGTTTTGTTCAGCTTGCATTGCTTTGACCTGTTTGTACGCTACTGTACAGTTTCCATCCGATCATACATTACTGTTAGCTGAACATTACAGCCGTTTATCCATCATATGTAGCTACTTTAAACTGTTCATCCAACAATTTCGTCTATTTCAACCATTTATCCATTAGCATTGCTTCTGGCTGATGGTTTATCCATTATCCCTTTATCTATGTACTTCAGAGGCTTTTATTATTTTAGTTAACTACTCATTTTTGCTAACTATTTCAGCCACTGGCTAACGATTTATTCATTACTTTTATCTGTTTACTTCAGAGGCTTCTATAACTTGTATTTTACTACCCATTTATCCATTATTTCTAGATGTAGTATACCATTTACGTTACTTTTGGTGAACTGTCCATTACTTTCGACTTTTCTATTACTTTTAGCCAATGTAACTATTTCATTGGGGTATCTTTTCACTGGCCGAGGCTCAATATGGAGACAGTGGTGAGATAATAGGGCACGTCAGCAGTCACGTCAGTGTATCTCTGCTTGTTTTGACTTGTAATGCGTCGTTCTTGGCAGTAATATAAAGGTATGTCTTGCGCTGCGGCCAGCTGTTTTAACACAGGAAATCAGCATGTACTCCCAAAAGAAACTATTCATGAAATTCCACTATCGTATTACACAACATTGTTCTCGCTTTCTCCCTTCGCTCTGTCTCTCTCTCCTCGTGCCCACACAGGCACACTTTTAAAAGCAGATAGCCCAAATGGGGCACTTGAAACAGATACGTCTGTTATTTGAGTTGACCTCCTAAAAGCCTCGGTAAGAAATCCCAACTCGGAGTTCCTACATTAGCAATGACTACAAATTAAAGACTTCCTGCCATCTAACTCAAGTTTTAAAGCTTTAAATGTGTCTTCCCCTCTGTAATGGATCTTTTTATGGATTTACTAGCATTGAGTTTTGTATTCATAACGTGTTTCCCTTCAGTTTTATTTATTAACCTTTCATCTCATTGCTTTATTTCCCTTTATATTTCATAAATATTTCCTCCTCCTCTTCCTCCCTCGGCTCTCGCTGTGTACAGTATCTGTATGTGAATCCCATTTTCAGCCCAGCTGTGTTGTGGAGTTTCAAGACAAGTCCATATCAACTGTGTATCAGGTACATAAATCACGTGATTTATTTAATTAGCCAACCCTCCCAGAGATCTCACACTCCGCTTGGAATGCCTTGCTTACTGACCTCATGGAAAACTTCGGCCTGCCAAGGTTTCCTCTCATATCCCCTAAAAAGGAACCTAAGGAGTACTTTTGGAAATAGACCCTGATAGGGATTTTTTTTCCACGGAGAAACCAAAACATAAGACCAGGATGGTCGCACACACACTGGCACAGAATGGTGCTTGTGTGTGAACGTTGTGGGTGTGTTGCGTGACGATGAAGATGAGTTACAGGTACATTCGGGGCACTGACAGCTACAGCTCTCTGATCCAACCCCGCTGGTCGCTTTGGTCTTCAGGCTCGTGATGCTTCAGTGTTTGGGCCTCAGCTGTGAGCTGGATGAGAGCACATGCTCCCAGGCCCGATTTGGAGCCCACACAGGGGTAACTGAGTTAAAGTGAACCCAGACAGACGCTTTGCCAATGTGCTGTCTCCTCTGGCGTTACATCAGATTGCTCGTGATGAATACATTTCGTATCCACTTCTCTCTCTCTCTCTCTCTCTCTCTCTTGTACTGGCTGGACAGGCTCGTTGTTCACTGTCAGAGCCCATAATGAAAGTTTGAGTAGAGAGATTATTCTAACTGTTTTACAGGCTGCTGACAGAAAGGACTGAATTCAGTTGACATAGCAGGCATGATTATAACAAAGTACATCTTATATATATATATACACTGCCTGGCACTGACCTATCATCAAAACAACTCGGGTTGGGTGTCATACTCAAGGTCACCGGGCTGAATGACGCCTGGGTGCTCAAATAAGCCGTCTGTGACGGCATCCAACTGTCAATCAACGCAGCGACGTGCTTAATTATGCATAACGTTAAGCCTTAATATAATTTGAACTGGGGAGTCGTATAAAATTTCACCCTCGGTGCAGTTGTCATGAACGGGGAAATTAGCTATAGAGACCAACACTGTTTTTTGGACATTTTAACATGGGGACTTATGGAGACTGACTTGTTCTGTAGCCAGCCTCAAGTGGACGTTTGAGGAACTGCAGTTTTTGGCACTTCACAGCCTCACGGAGGTTGTCGCTTGGTGGCATACAGCATGAGCTGGGGATTGAACCCTCAACCCTACAAATACTGGACAACCATCTCTATCAGCTGTGACACAGTGGAGAACTTTTCTGCTCCTTTTGGTGACATTAAACCTTTAAAAAAACTCCAGTGTTTAAGATTTATGAGACAAGTCAACATTACAAACCTAAAAGCATTTTCTGAGGTTCAGCTTTGGTTGATTTATGCTCAAAAACACGTTGGTTAGGGAACGATATTGGTTCTGGGATAAAATAAGTACATGCTCAAGGTTAGAAACGGATCATGGTCACGGTTAGAAAAAACAAAACAAAACAGTGTTGACTGATGGTGAGAAATGACTGATTCTGTCGTGTTGGATCCATCGCATGCCTCCTGGCTTTGGTTTGTTTCATGACTTACTAAAAATACTTCTTTTGAATGTTCATCTACATTTAGTTTAGTCAGTCTCCGTGAGTCCCCATGTTCAAATGTCCAACTTCACAGCAGAAATAAACATGTTTACAGCCTGGTACAAGAAAAATAATTTCCCCTTTCTTGACACTTTGATTGGCAGGTTGGTGCTGTTATGGCTTCAGGCGTAATTCGACGCCAATGATCCACGTCTTTGCTGATTTCTAGATTAGCCAGGAGGTGGAGGAGGCAGGACAACCAAAATGGCAGCAGCCACAGATTCGCCTTTTTAGAAACCTGTAGGTGACTTCATCCATTATTTATGCTGTCAGTTGTGGTTACTCACGGTTGTGCCTCTAAATAATGCCACACTGAAGTCATTAGTACAGCAGAAAAGACTTTCTCTCCAATCCATAACTCATTGGAAACAAATGAAGCAACTGTACTTTGTTTTTTTTTCATGATTGCACCCATTGACTTTAAATATTGACACTTCTTCCAATAAAACGTGTTCTTAGAAATCCTGGCTCCCACACACACATGGACATTACACAGCAGCTGTCAGCGAGGGCTGGTGGGTCAAAAGCCGGACGGAGTAATGGAGGGAGGTGGGAGGACCAGAGCTGCGTTTGAGTGCCTGAATAAACAATCACGGGGTCGTCTGGAGTTTGAGGTGTCTGTGACTCAGAATTAATGAGGGTCTGTGGGGCCACATCTGAGATAGAGAAAGGACGTAACTCGTGGGAAATACAGGATCACACTTGACTTTTGGTGTAACATCTTTGGGTGTCATCCATGGAAACGCTCGATGCTTACAAGTGGACAAGAGTTACAGTTTGTCGGGTCATGTAATGATATCTTTGGCCCGGCACAGCTGGAGATGAAAGTCAGCTGTGGAGAAAGAGAAACGCTGGGAAGCGGAGTGGGCTGCTGCCCAAAGACAGCTTGTACCAAACGGATGACATGATCTGTGTTTATTTGCACAGTTGTACGGAACATTCCCCGTTCTGCGTGGCGTAGACGCAGATAAGAGTGACGTCACGCTGGGATGGCTGCTCGGGCCACCTGTATGTGCAAGAACTAGGATCGCCATATACGGCTGAATATTTTGTGATTGTGTGAAACACCTCAGCGGCCCAGAAGGAATTTGTTTACAGACCAGACACACACTGACAGCCATGTCCTCTTCGTAGAGCTGTAAATAAGTATAAATAAATAAGAGTGCTTCAGAAGGAAGCGTGACGCGTGAACTCTTGTACTTCTTCAATCCGTTGAAGAAGGAATGTCTGAAACTCTATAATTTCCACTTCTGCTTCTGGTTATTTTTGCCGTTTTAGTTCAGTTTAACTCACCTCAGTCTCTTCAAACGGTGTCCTCATTCTGCTCATTCTGTATAACTGCAATAATCCAGATGAGACAGGCGGATGTGAGTTGATGAAAATGTTCGATCATCTGTGTCACCTTCAGTTGTCAGCACAGCACTAACCTTTACATAAGCCGCGGTAAAAGCTTTGTGATAACCAAATGCACAGCCGATGATCCACATCTTTGCTGATTTTTATATCAGGTGTAGGTGGACTGAAATGTGGAGCTGGAGGTTTTTCACCAGGTGTTTGTGGGCGGTCCTTAAAGGGCGGCTCGATGACACGCTGAGGCCACCCTGAGCAGAGAGACGGAGATGAATTCGTCTCGGTTAGTCATGCCATTTTCTCATCTGACACGATTCAGTCGCTTCAGAGTGGCCGCTTGACCGCTCCCACAAAGTCAAGTCATGTACATCTGTCCGCCCCCACAGTCCTGGAGCTGAGAATTCATTTTTACCTGATTTTTACAGTTAATTTCATGAACTTGTCGATATTTTTAATCATTCAAATTTGGCTGGGTGGTTAATGACACTTTCTTCTTTTGTCTGATGAACTCAGGACACATTTCTTCTTACTTCACGCAGACTTTAAAGAAAAATAAGACAAATTTACATGAAAAACAGCATCAACCGTGTCAAAAAAGCCACATAAAAGAAATCATTTGTTGTTATTACGCTCTCCTCTTTCATGCACAACAACAAACACCATTTTTTATTTCCCCCCCCAAAAAAGTAATTAGCCACATGAGATGCTATCCTTTCATTATACCTGCGCAATTACGCAAAGACAACAGAATCCAGCAGGCTACTGTTTGCAGCTTTGCCTCTCAGTCTGGAGTGAAACCCTGCACCACACACACACACACACACACACACACTGATGAGTGTATTATACAGCATGGCACTGGCTGGTCTCCAGGGTGCAGAGATGTCTGAGGACATTATCAGCCACCATCACTGAACCGCCAGTGAACATCGCTGCCACCAGCATTTCTACAGTCTCTGTGGAGACTTTCCATCTTGTTATATACTGTATGTGTATACAACAAGCCGCGCTTCGTAATATGATTTGTAATCCCAGTCCCGGCGGTCTGCACACACTGACGTCTGAAAACACATATTTCACCTCTCGTGGCTTCTCTTTTTTAATAAATTAGCTCCTGATAAATGCGCTGCCTCTTTGGGCATCCTGCCCTGTAACGGCGAGGCGACGTGCTCGATGAATAGGGTTGCGCTCCTCGTCTCGTTGGCGAGAACAAATTGTGCCTTGTAATCAATGAAAATTTAATTGAGTGACAGAGAACGGTGGCTCTAGCAGGCACATTATGCCATTCTTTGATGTATTTTCCAAAGCCTGCTTTTATCCTCGCCTAATTAATCAGCATAATGAGGAGTTTAGATGCGGAGAGGGCGATGTGTTTTAGAGGCAAACATGGGGAAGGTAAAATATATACAGTGTGCTGTCTTATTTGGAGACAAACCAGCAACCACAGGACCAAAAGGTGAAACATCCAGCACTTGTGATATCACTTGCCACAGAGGCTGTGCTGAAAATGAATACGGGAGGATTGAAAACTGTAAAAGTGTATTTGAAGTCTGAAATCTTCAAATTAAAAAATATTGGCAGCACTCTCTAATGGCAAAGATATCACGAGGGGATATTTCTCCTCACTGTGAAATGATTTTTAAATGAGGACTAGCCTGTTGCTAGAGGCTTCAGCTTAAATGATTGGCTGTAAATTATGATTCCCTAATGAGAGGCAGCAGCGAGGTGGGAATGAGAGTTTAGAGTGCGGTGCACCTGTGTTCGGCTGACATTTATAAGCCTCCCCTGCTTGTTAGCTTTGCCTAATAAGTCCCTTAAAGGCTCTTATCGCCTTTCAGTGTTGGGCAATTTTCATATTTTCTTTCACATGATAATTACAGAAATTAGGTTAGGAGACAATCAGCCCCGGGTTGCGGCGAAGTCTTTGATACTCGTTTTATGTGTTACAACAATCTTTTAACAAATTGAGAAACTGAGCTCGTTTTAAAGGGGATTACTGTTTCCTTAAGAAAAACCTGATAGCCTGTAATTTCCCAGATGTCTCCTCTGTGTTTTTCCCCCATCTATCCATGAAATATGTGTAAATAGTTGCAGCCACACGTGTTCGGTATTAATGCTTCAGCTTCAGTCAGCCGGTGGAACAGTCTGGGGTTGTTCGGATGTCAGTCAAACCTCTTTGGTTCATTGTTGTTTTCACCTTTCAGAGCGGTGAGGCTGCACGATGACTGTAATCCGTGTAAACAGAGCCAGTGGCCGTGGAGACGTCCTGTCTCATGATAACTTTGTCACTGCTGTGGGGAGCGGGGAGAAGCTCACGCAGGGATGAGAGGGGAGGATGAGTCTGTCATGCGGACCTCTCTCCACCACTCTCTCACATGGCGGTGGGACTGCCGGCCCTGCCGCCTCCAGCTCCTGCGCCTGCTGCTGACGAGCTCCGCTGTCACCGCCGTCGTCACCGCTGTCTCAATAAGCTGCTGACAGCTCCTGACAGGCCTGCAGCTCAGCTTCTGTGCTCACCTGAACACACTGTCCTGCTCTTTGTGTGATGAACGGTTAATACGTGTATTTACCTGTGAACTTTCAGGCTCGGACATGGCACGTAGCTCTTAATATGTAAGGCTTGAGCAACCTTTTAAATCAGAAATTAGAATTCAATCCATAAAACTCACCCGTGCTCAAAGTAATATGACCTATGACCAGCAGCTTACATTAGCGTGAGAGTTTGTCAGGTAAATTGTTTTATACTGAAAAATGGTTTATTATGTAATTTGTATAAAAAGGAGTAGACCTTAACCTTTGTCCAAATATGCTGTGATTTATTATCTTCACCATGTTATGTCAAACTTAACACCAAAAATGTATGTAAGTTCTGAAAAACAACAGGCCTGTAACTTTATATAGGGTGTGATAAGATTATTGTTTCTTGTGGACTTCCATGCTGTGTTTTGTTGTTGGAATTGTACACCGTTGGCTGATTGTGAACATCTTAGTAATGGACAAATGGATTGTGGAAAAGCAGCCCAAAAGAATGA
The DNA here is from genome assembly GCA_014281875.1 of Nibea albiflora. Lineage (NCBI taxonomy): Eukaryota > Metazoa > Chordata > Actinopteri > Sciaenidae > Nibea > Nibea albiflora. Next base: position 17,596,492 of record CM024802.1, on the reverse strand, counting down.
ACAGATTCAAATAGTAATGGATAAACCAGTGTAATAGAGTACATAGAAACATGGCTCCAAATGCTAAGCTAACAGTATACATAGTGGATAGTTAAATCAGGATAAATGGAAGAAATTGACGGTTTAAATAGCTAAAATAATGTGGAAGTAATGTGTTTAGCTTTCTGCTCCAGGTTGTAATAAAACTTCTCAAAACTTCTACAGACCAATCTGACCTAAACACCGAGTTCAGTCGTGTAAATAGTCTGTAACACTTCAACATACTTGACGAAGGTACATCACCTTAAAATAAACTAATTAGGAACATAGTGTGCCGTTGATGAAGAGGCACTTGAGCTCATTTAAGAGACAAAAAAAAGACTGGGCGCATCTTTAAGGTCATGAGCTGGCCAGAGAATCAGCCTCTCTGGTTAAAACCGACTCTGATAAATCAACTTCATCTTCTCTGTCATCAGAAAGCAGGATACATTTCTTTGCGGGGATGAGACTAAAAATAGTCAATAAGAAGCACAGTGTCTCTTTGCATGGTGAACGGGTCACGTTTTTCCTTCCACAAGAAAATACATCAGTTGTAATGGCTCTCATTTTGGCGGCACAGCGTGTGTGTGTGTGTGGGGGGGGCTTTAAACAGTTTTGGCACCAGACAGACAGATGGCTGAACCGCACGGATCAGTGTGACAATAAAACCAGAGCCCAAAGAATTAAATCAACCCCCAGAGTAATTACATTCAGACTCCTGGTCAACCTTTTCCATTTGCTGATCCTGTTGTTATCAGGGGACATCATCGCGCAGCTCCCGTGTGCAGCGGGTCCACGTTTCAGGTGGTAATGATGTTGCATGCGAGCGCGCCGTATCCCGTGGGCACAACAGCAGCGAAGAAGATGACGTTATGAGGCAAAAAGGTTGATGCTTAACCTAAAATGTGCAGGAAGGATGCTCAAATCCATCTTGAAATTCATGAGCTCTACAGTGTGAGTGCATACAGAATCAGTGTGAGTCATGCCCTATCTGAAATTGGCTGGTGGTAGCACTCGATAGTATTCTCACACACCTCTAGTGAGCGCGCTATATAGTAGTGTGTCTTTTTCGTGAATGGTTTATCACCTGTTGTGTTTTTGATATGAAATAATTAAAGAGCTTTTACTTTAATTATTTCTAATTTGTTGTTGTCAGACGACTTTTCTCTTGTGCTGTAAGGGTTTTATAATCCACAGACTGCAGGACAAAGAGCATAAAAGGGTTTTTTTTGCGACTGTTTATTTGGTCTGGAAAAATGTAGAGGAGTAATTAGGTGCAAATGTACTCATTAGCTGGAGCCACTCCGCGGAGACCAATTGTCAATGAATTATTCAAGCTCTCTCTCCCATACACGACATCAATACTTGGCCATTCTCGCCACACTGCTGCGCATTCTCATCTTCAATTGCATTCTGCCGCTGTGAAATGAAGAGTCTTTGAATTTATCGGCCGTGCCGCTCAAAGAATACAGATCACGTATATCTGTCTGCTCCAGGTTTGACTATCTTTCCCAGCCTCGAGCCTTCCCTTCTCCGACCCCTGTCCTCTGCACTGTAGATTTAATTAGTTCTGCCCCAGTAAACCTGCTCCTTTCTTCTTCTTCCCCTCAGGATATGGCCATGCAGCCCCCAGCACAGATGGAGGGAAGGTGTTCTGCATGCTCTACGCCCTCCTGGGCATCCCTCTCACCTTGGTCATGTTCCAGAGCGTCGGTGAGCGGATTAACACCGGTGTCAGGTACCTGCTCCACCGCCTGAAGAAGTGCCTTGGCATGAGGCGCACTGAGGTCTCCATGGTCAACATGGTGACCATCGGCTTCATATCGTGCATGAGCACGCTGTGCATCGGGGCGGAGGCCTTCTCACGCTTTGAGGGATGGAGCTTCTTTCATGCTTTCTACTACTGCTTCATCACGCTCACCACCATCGGCTTCGGGGACTATGTAGCGCTGCAGAATGAGCAAGCTCTGCAGAAGAAGCCAGACTACGTGATCTTCAGCTTCATTTACATCCTGACGGGCCTGGCTGTGATCGGAGCCTTCCTCAACTTGGCAGTGCTGCGGTTCATGACCATGAACGCCGAGGACGAGAAGCGGGATGCTGAGCAGAGGGCTCTACTCGCTCATAACGGTCAAGCGGGTGGACACATCCACTGCTCGGTAGACCCGGCCTCCTCCTCCTCCACGCCATCTGGATGCGGTGGAGGAAGCGCAGTCGGAGGCAGTGGGGGAGGCGCAGCGAGCCGGGGCCTACGTAACGTTTACGCCGAAGTGCTCCACTTCCAATCCATGTGCTCCTGCCTTTGGTACAAGAGTAGAGAGAAGCTGCAATACTCCATACCCATGATCATCCCACGTGACCTCTCCACCTCGGACACCTACATGGAGCAGGGAGAGGCTTTTTCCAACCCCCTGCACTCTAACGGCTGCGTGTGCAGCCTGCAGCGCCACTCGGGCATCAGCTCAGTTTCCACTGGTCTGCACAGCATCAACACCTACAGAAGACTCAATAAACGCAGGAGCTCCATCTAAACCAGGAGGACTTCATGCTTCACTTGTGCATGCCACGTGGTGAGGGACTGCCCATCTGCTGCGGTACTAAAATTTGCTGTGGACATCACGGGGGAACACAACTCCGGTCCTAAAGAGATGTAGTTCTCCTGATGTTTCTGGCACTGGAGAGCCTGGTGCTGCAGCCTCCAGCCTCCAGACGTGTATTTAACTTCCATTAGCTAAGCACAAACCGTTTAGGACTAACATCGTTACTGATGTCACTGAGAAATAACGCTAATGGTTGTTTGAGAAGCATTCGTTACACCAACTCTGAAACTGTTGCTGTTAGAGGACGCTGGGGGAAAAAAACACACCTGCACCTCTGATGTTAAATATCATAATATTGAATTCAGTATTTTCTTTGTTCAAAGACAGAATTTCATGTTCTAATATGAAAAGGGACAAAGTACACTGTGAGATATGTTTTTAAGGAGGGATTGAGGGTGTATAAACTGTATATAAAGCCCTGATAAGAAATATTTTATTGAATAATCTTAAAAAAAAAAAAAAAAACTTGGGTCGCGATAGGAGTTTCTTTTTTTGGTTGTACGTATCGCGCCCACTCGAGTGAAATTAAAATGTGTAAATATTTGGACACTTCGCTAGCAGGTGTTGTCGAGGGGAAAGCCTATTTTTTCAGTCACTTTTCAAAAAAATGTCCTCAGTGTCTCCTCCTGTGTGTCTGTAACTGAAGTTCAGGTTCAAGCCAAACTTTCTGATCTGTTTCCACCCGCCTCAACGGGGAATCTCACATTCATCGATCGAGAATGATTGGGCAGGTTTGATCGGCCGAAATGTTTCTCGCCGAGGGACGCGACGCTCGTGTAACCGTGACTCGTGTAAGGATCAAACTTGCGTCTCCACTAACCACTAGGCCTCCCTGCCGACCCCTTTCAGACCTCACTGTTGTATTTTGTACAAATCACTATGGATTTATTTCCATGGTTTCTTCCTGTACGTCAAAACTATTTTATTTACTTGTTGCTCGTCATATGTTTTCATATAGCACAACTATATTCTGATAGTTAAACTAAGAGCATGTGAGCTCACTTTGTGCATAGTCGAGAGTCATATCTTATTCACTGCTGCACCTTAGACAACTGTTGTATATGCTTTAGGACACTGGAATTCAGTGCACTATTTTATTTTTTATTTAAAGGAATCACCTAATGTTTTATTCTGTAAATGATACGCCCTTAATAATTCTTTCTTGTGTTATCAGTCTGAGATGTTTGACTTGATACTCTTGTGTTATTAATGATTGACAATAATGGCAGTACACCTCACTAATAAATGGCCTCAGAGTTTGCACCTCATGCACTTAGGGGGTCTTTGCTACAGCCCCACCTAAACACACTTGATTCAGCCAACTGAGGTCTTTATGCAGCTTCTTTTTTTTTTAACTTTACTTTACAATGTCTCAATATTTTAGTCATATCACGTTAATTTCAGTCACATTTTCATCTTTTTTTTTTTCTACTGGAAAGTTCTTATGAACTGCAATATGCCTGTTAACATTGTTCAGCATCTCTCATGAGCTGAAAGAGGGTTGAGGTTGGCATTGTGTGTGGCTATACATTTGCGGTATGTTTCTTTAATCATAATAAAATATTATTTAATTTAACACAATAAGTTTGTTCATTTCAGTGTCAAACCGTAATATTAGTGTTAACTCTTGATTAAGTACATTCAGTATGACAGCTAATCATTCAATTATCAGGAGATAAAAAACAATTTTCTCTACTATTATCTAATTTTTCCATCAGAATAATTTGATGCTGTAAAGATGGTATAAATATCTAAGATTACTACTTTTGCATCATAGACAGTGTAAAACATGGATGTTGTGTCCATGATGTCACCCACAGGTTTCTGAAGAGCCTCTGCTGCCTCCTGATTCATCTAGAAAAGGGCAATGACTGTGGAGCGTGGGTGGAGCTGAGGCAGGCTGAATGATGACCGCTCAAACTTTTACAGCACCCACCTATCAATCAAAGCAGCCACACTCTTAATTACATATAACTTCAAGCCTAAATGTAATTTGATTATAAAATAATCTAATAATCTTAGGTCCTGGTTATGAGCAGGTCTTTGGAGTTTTCCAGATAGATCCACTTAGATAGAAACCAGGATACTGAGGCATAAAACACACACCAGTGTGTTCTACTGTACAGACACTCTCTGGATTTATATTCGGCCTTGTCACCACTGCTTTCACCACTGTTCCTCGATGCTTTATTACATAACTAAAGTTAGGATGGGGTGACTAAGTTTACTCACCCTTGTTATGATGTTTATTATGTAACTGTCACACTTGCACCTTTATAGCTGCAAACCATAAACTCTTCCGCTCCACTTCCAAGGAGAAAGTTCACAAACGAAGTTCACAGCTGAGATCTCGACTTCCCAAATTACCTTTCATCCTTCGCCCCGCGAGGCCTGACGTGCAGCAACACTGCAGACCGTGTTCCTCTACAGCTCATCTTTATCTTTACATCACCAGTCACTCTAGATCATATGACAGCCACACCATAAACACATATAACCATGGAGGAGTAACACTCTCCAGACTTATACAAAGTCTGACACATACAGTAATGAATGAGCTGAGACTGGGATTTCATATCGGTGTAATCTTTTTCCTGTTAGTATCAGCGATTATTTATTGCAGACATTTAATACTGATGATGGAGTTCCTCAGGGAAGCATCTTTGGACCTCTTCTAATTATTTTTAATACACTAGGTTTGCTATGGCTGCAATATGCGTCAGATTTTCAAGTACTCCCACTACGCAGACGATCAACAATTATATATTTTAGTTTAATCAGACAGCCCAGTGCTGACAAACTGATTAGCTTAGCTGCTTAGCTGCTACAGTAAATCCAATCTATGAGTCAGATGTAAACAAATGGTACCCCATTGGTTCTTGTTCTACTGTTTGGTTTTGGCTCTGTGCTTTTCAAACCTTGTCAGCAACAAGGCACACCTGTGTCTCATCCAGTAATCACTACTGCTACAAAGGCCTGGTCAAGACACCACTGCAGATTGCCAGATTATCCCAGATTATCCCTGTATCCATACCCAGTTGCAGTCACTGAACCGCCAGTGTTACTCTCACATGTTTCAGTGTGTTTTTCTGACTGCAAGATCAGCAGTACCTTTCTAATGTTGAGACTCATTCAAGTTTTTCGGGTTCCTTTGCTTTGTTCAGCAGGTGTTCTTCAGTGAACCCTCTGATCAGCTTACCTTGCTTCACCTGTGATGCCAGCCAGCCCTCAGCCACTTCCACCACCACCCAGTCTAACACTTTATTGATCCCACACTGGGTAAATTCACTAGTTACACCGGCTCACAATATACAAGGTGGATAAGAAAAATAAGGGCACCCTGGTGGCTCAACTGGCTGAGTCCTTCCTGCAGTGACCTGGTTCTGACTCCGGCCTCTTGGTGCTTATGGTTAGGGTGTAGGTTAAGTGTAATTTTGTGCATCTGAATGTAAACTACTTCTCCTTTCCCCAATGAACTGCATGAACCAACACTGAGAACTTCCTGCCTTCTGTGTCCTCAGCTGTAGCTATGACCTGATCGCCGCTTATTTAATCTCTGACGTGTTCAGTTACTTTGACTTCTGCATTATTATATAGCCAAGTGTTGCAACATCAGACACAGAAATGAAAAAATGTCTATCTATGAGTTTAAGGACACAAATGACATCTGACAGGCGGCAGTTCTTCATGGTTGGATGGCCAAGCCTTACACAATGAAGTGAGGAAAAACTCAATATGAAGTGAGACTCACATTAAGCTAGTTTTGCTGCTCTTTTATCTCGTATAAACACCAGAAAAGTTGACATTAATTGCAAAGATAAATCGACATATTTCCTGTTTACTAATTCTTTTCCTTGCATCAGATAAAAAGATTCCTAGAAGTGACAGATCAGTGGAAAAACAATACAGGAGGCCACTTCGGGCCAAATCCATACACGCTAAATGTTTTCCATTAGCAATCACACACACTGCTACAGTATAGCTGCTATAAATCAGCCTCAAAAAGCCATTTATATCACCAAAGATAGCAGCTGGAAGGGGTCATCTTTACCTCGTCTTGTTAAAGAGGAACATTGACTAATCAGCATGCTGTCAAATCGAGGCGCTGATTTTCAGAGAAGAAGCAACACAAGTGTTTGTAACTTTACAAGAGGGCCTAAAAAAAGGGGCGCTGGCAGGAGAAGAAACACCACATTCCTCATAAACATTTTTCAAAACATCTGAGGTACCTGAGGTGCCTGAAAATGTGCGAATTCTCTGAAATAACCACATCTTCCTTTGTGCTGTTCCTCAGATTGGCGCCTTGTAGAACACACTGTCATTATTTGACAGAATAATCTCTGGATGAGCCCTTTTTCCAGGAAGCTGAGTGCAATCACGGGAATAAATGAAAGCAGAGATAATAGTGGTGGTTGTTGAGTTGGTGATGGGTTTTCTAATCTTTCCAGAGTCACCACCTCTGAATGTCCAGTTCCTCTCTCACGTCTCAGTACGATCGCATTGCGTTAAGCCAACTCATTTTTCACAGGAAACTGAAAATACCTGGCCTGTCTGCCAGGACCTTTATCTCACGAGCGGAGAATGCCATTAATGGCCCGTTGCACTCTCTGTTGTTAATCACATCGAGAGGAAAAGTTATTATGTGCTAAGAAAGAAAAAAAAACACACATCTCTCCTGAGGAAAGCAACAAGATGTTGTGTATTATGAACGGACATGTCAACGTCAAAATGACTAATTGCACGCTTTCCCATGGCTGTTTTTTTCTTGTCCGTCAGCATGTCGTAGTTGATCTTTCAAGCACTCTGCCACTTTATCTGCTTTCTTGAGGTTGACAGCACTTAAATATCGCACTAATTGATGCCACTTATGAAAGAATCAACAATATGTCAGCCATCAAACAGACCTGCACACGTCAATCCCTGGAAAAGACTGTTTCCTCTGTGCCCTTCTGTCTTTTTTATTATTTCTCACCGGCTCTCAGGTTTTGTATTTTTAATCTTCCATCCTCTTTATTGTAGCTGTTTCTGTCTGTTTCACATAAAAACTGCAGCAGTTATGAGAGAGAGGTCCCGTACAGAAACACAACAAACAAAAAAAGTAGCACACCATCAAAGCAGTCGGTGTCTGTAGAGCTTAGTCTTGTTAAAATATCATTGCTGATGAGCATGAACCAGGTCTGTGCTTACATTTTTATTTACTTTTATTGAGTTTGAAGATTCAGCAGCTTAAGACAGAGATAGATAGATGAACTCTTCCTTTAACTGGCGGTTTATCCTGCATTGTTTGGGCGTGACAGAAGGGTTAGCTTCACCGTTTAGTACCATTTCTCTGTCTGCTGACTGAAAGCTCAGACAGCTGACTGATGTTGGCACCGCTGTAACATTTTGATGATGTCCAGATGTTGACGCAACACCAACTCTCATTAATGCTAAAAAGCCAGTCTAAACAACGCGAAAGTGAACACCCTCATTTGTTGAATCTTCGGGTGAAACCTGAATAAGTTCTTTTCACGATATCAGCACAAAGCAGCTGAAAGCTTTTACCGTGCAGCGACAGATCTCGCGTTCTCCTACATTTCTGTCTTGACAGAAGAGACGCAGCCAGAAAAAAGCTCCTTATCTTGGTCTCTTTGTTGTCTGCCTGTCTTCGAATTTCATTTTTTATTTCGCTCAGATGGCTCCACTGGCAGGCCGTGAAAGGATCTGTGTTGCCAAAAAAAATTAAATCTTATAAATAATTGAGTGATAATGTGTCCCAAATAAAGCAGGTAATGGACTCTGTAATATAATAGAGCGTAAACACTTGCAGGCCATCCCCCACGTCCATTATGACTAAAATCAATATATGACAATTTACGATAGCTAGGAGAGACGGGGTGACAAAAATGAGGCGCATTTTGATGTACTCTCGGTGAGGACAATTTTGCTCCTATTCGCTGACATTTAAAGATCAAGCTTTCAGAAAGAGATTGATTTTCTCCCGCTAACACCTGCAGCTTTTCTCTCTCCCTGTCAGCAGAAGAAAATTTGGGATACTTGTCATAATGGCATGTGCTCCGACTTCCTCACTGTCGCGCCTTCTCTCTTCTTTTTTTTTTTTATATCTCTGATTTTCAGGTCCTGTTGTGGGAAATGTGAGAGGACTTAAAGCCACTGCAAACACAAATCCACAACAGCTTTCTGACTGTAATTCAAGATGCCGTGTACATAATAAGAATCTAAAATGTATCAGGGATTAGTTTCAATCCAGATTTGAAATATTGTTTAACATCTGTTTTAATTGTACAATTAATCGTGCGAACTAGTCATCCTCATTAGCTGTCCCCACAAAAGAAAGAAACAGACTTCTCTTTGTTTAGTGAAATAAATGAACTTTGAGTGCCGCTCATTTTGACCTGATTTCATGAACTTGTCAATATTTTTAATTATCCAAATTTGGCTGGGTGGTTAATAACACTTTCTTCTTTGGTCTGAACTCGCATTTATTATTCTTTATACTTCACATGGACTTTAATGAACTGGCCAGACCATCTGCAGCCATTCGGGGTTCTTAAATTCCCCACTGGAAAGAGGGACTGTGTGACGGCAAGTAAAGCGGTGAAAATATTCTAAATATAGCGCGCACGTAAACTCATATTGATTTTTTTTTAGGTGGCTAAAATACATTTTGCTTCTCCCCGGTCCACAGCGGTACATTGTTTAGTTTCCATAATGGCACTCAGGGGAGCTGTCAATCAAAACCTGCCAACCCTCCACAGTCTTGAGAAATCATCTGAGCAGAAAAATGAGCTGTTTTTGAACTCTGGCAGTTATAAATGTTATAAAAATGACACTCACGTTTGATATCATATATGCATTTTTTTCTATTTAACGCTGCTTTAACGGCACATTTATCTTACACCTGAATCGACTGGACACTCTGGCTTGCTCCCACGTTTCAGATCAGGCGGTGATGTGATTATTTTAACTGATGTAAAGAGAAAATGACATCCAGCAACAGGGATGCTGGGGAGGGTCTCATCTTACGTGATGGTCTGACATTAGTGGTGTTACATAACTGTGACCTCCGGCGAGGACTCTACCTGCCTCCTCACCCCTCCCATCGTCCCCTTCTCCTCCCCTTTACCCTCCCATCTCCTCTGTAATCATTCTGCTTGCATGGCTGCATTGGCCAAAACAAGCTGTTGGCACTTGGTGAGATGTTCTTCAGATCAGTTGATGCCGTCAGCTGAGACGAGAGAACGAGCGGGAACATTAGCCAGAGCAATCAGACCAGGAGCCATGTTACTGGTTTCACAACAGTCACCGAAGAGAACATGAAGCGAGTTTTATTTTGAAGGACTTAAAAAAATAAAAGCATCCTCATATAACTCCAACAATATGGTTTCCACTAGCGGACGGACGAAGCACTTTTACAACTCGCCTAATTTACTCACTCACATTTGCTCGTACCGACGGCAGGGGGAGTCGGGATGTCCCGCCATCAGCAACAATTTGGGGTTCGGCGTCTCGCTCAGAGGAAAGGAGGAGTTGGGGATTGAACCAAGAAACTGTGAGAAATAGATGACCTGCCATACCTCCTGAGCCACAGCTGCCGCTAATTAATCCCACATGTTAGCCTAAAAAAAGTACAGTATGTCAGTGTCAGTCAGTTCACCGTCTTAATGCCCCATCAGGGGGTCAAACGAGACGATAAACTGAATACAAAAGCAATAAAAAAATATATATTTCATGTTGCGCTAAATTATGTTTTTATTTCCACAAATTTTTCTTGTGAATAACAAAACTCAGATTCCATCAGCTATTGTCTGATGAGGATTTAGCCTCCGGGGGCAATGACCAATGTTTCTGGGCTTCTGATGAAGCCAGAATAACGGATAACGGGCCAGGACTTCCACTGCGGTCCAATTTCATACATGAGAATTGTGAGAAAGACACATATGAGCTGATTTCTACAAACAGATGTATGCATGTGAATGCAGATACATTATTATTATTATTACAAAAGATGTAGATGGTCGTGTGACCAAAGCCTGCTTGAATGTGACTGCAGAAACTTTATTAACTTTACTTTATAGGTGAATATCTGGATCATTCTTTGGTTAAACTGGTCATAACCAGTTATGAGCGTCACACGTAGATATTGCTCTGTTTTAAGGGGCCACATAGGGTAGTGATAATGAGTATAATGAGTATAGTTGAGTATAATCGACTTTTAAGACGCAGTTGGAGATATGCACTGATCTTAATCTAATACATCATTATGCAAACTTGTGTTCCAACTCTCTTTTCAAGGGCAACTGACTTTATAACTTTCTGTCTGTAGTTCCAGTGCAGCAGTCCTGGAAAGCCTTGAAAAATTTCAAATCAATAATCTGAACTTCTTAAAAGACTAAAAACGTGAACAACCAATTAAAGTGTTAAAGCAGTGTGTGCTGCTGCCACTTTCTCTCCGTACCGTTGCTCTCTTTCTTTTCTCCTCGTTCAATGATCTTTTATTCATGTTAAACTGCGTTGTTTCTCTGGCTGTAAATGTGACGTCGCTCTCTCTCGACCGACACACCAAACCTGCTGAAGAGAAGCTGTAGGTCTTCGTAAGGAGTCCCAGGTGAGACTTCTGCAGAATGAAGCATGCGGTGTTGGATCATCTGTTGGTCTGTGTGGTCAGAACTAATACTGTACGTGACTAATGGATTGATGGGTCTGCCAGGTTGATTTGATAGAGCGGCGCTGCAGAGGAACAATCAAAGGAGCTCATACATGACCTCATACGTTAATACAATGCACATCTACTCAAGACCGTCCATTCATTTTAACCAAAGCTTACACCTGAAGCCAAAGATTCAAAGTCTGTGTTTAACTGAAAGAGAAGAATTCAACTTGTAGTATACCGTTTAGAATATGAAGCATAAATTTGCATTTGGAAAGGAGTTTAATCTGGAAACTTTCAATGGGAATTAACAGGAATAGCAGGAGGGTTGTCCCTTAACAGGGAACTAAAGTATAGTTGGGGGAAATATTTCAGCATAATCTGACTAAAACAAGCAGATTTCATGTGGTGAAAACATTAGTCAGTGGAAAAAGTGAAAACAGAAGTCAGACAATCAAAACCACAAGGCTCAACAATGGAAATCAACAAGTGTGCAGATGTGTAATGACTAAAACGCTTAAATTCTTAGAACTTGGGTTAAGATGCAGCATAAAAGGATGAAAGTGTGTGAACAAGGAAAAAAGAGACGATGCAGAAAACATAGAGACGAGGCAAAAACGCAGCCCGGGGGTTCAGCACATGCTGAGGAAGAAGACCCAGCTCGTCGACGTGGATTTCTGATCTTTGGTTCGTTTGCTTTCCCACTGTAAGCGAACCAGCACCAAGTGGACCGAGACCCAGGCGGAGCAGAGTTTGCTTGTTTGGTCAGCTTTCACACCTGCCCAAAAGAACCGGACTGTCCGAAGGAACAAACTCTCCTTCACAGCAGTGCTGGCTGCTTAATCTCTGGCTTCTGATGAACACAAGCAGAGATGCATTCGCTGCCACTACAACAAAAACATTTGATCTTTTATTTATATCCGGTCTTAGTATATTTAACGTTCTTCTTATCTCGTCCTCCTGAGACTTCTTTCTGTCTCCAGTGTCAGAGTGCATCGAGTTCAAAACTGAAAAAGCAACACCCTCTTTTACAAGAGCAGACAGCTTCAGGGAGACTCTGTCATATGTCAACCTTGGAACCTAAACTCTACTTTGACAGACCAAAAAATAGTTAGCTGTGTTTCTATTTATCATCCACATGTCTCGCGATTATAATGTACACATTTCTTAGAGTATGTTCAGCATCTGGAGGACGTATTAACACCTAATGCTGGATGCCAAGGAGAGCAACACATGCCAGAACAACAGGGAAGCCCTGCAGACACGAGCTGCTGTGTGCTGTGGCAGATTTCAAAGCTTGACGATAAATTAGCTGCATATAGTCAAATTTTTTGACCGCTCGCTCCGAGCCCAAGGTGTGTGTAAATGATTGCAAAAAAGAGGTGTCACATCGCAGCCTTTGCAGCCGGCGCAGTTTCAATTGTGCCGCTTTATCTTGGGAGAAGCGCTGAGAGCCTCGGAAATGTTTCTGGCTTCAGCATGGATTAGCATCAAATCTGCAGCGCTGCCCCCGTGTCACTTGTGATTAGGTGTCCTCCAAGAAGATCTGCAGGAAAATTTGCCAGGCACTCCGTACCCGCCCGCACGCCCCCGGCCCTGTCGTGAAGCTCCTCCAAGGTTAGATAATCAGCCCAGATATGAGCTGAAGTGATTGTTATGAAATCCATACGTGGAGAAGACCGTCAGCCGGGCATGTGACGTTGATTATGGACAGTGAAATTAGAGAGATTAATAATGATATTTCTACCTTCAGTAATCATCTTCAGGAATATTTCTTACAGAACAAAAACAAAGCGTAATGATGAAACAAAGGCATCATAAAGCATGTGGTACAGTCAGAAAAAGCTTTCATATTTATAATAAAAAAAGGAGCCTTGACATCTTTAACACCTTTCAACTATTATTGGACATTTTTGTGAGCACACTCAGCTCCCCAAAACAACATAAGTGCTATAAAAAAGTATTCTGTAACTGGAAAGATGTTGAACAGGGAGAATTAAAAACAATCCAGTAAAAAAGAAAAGGGCTGCATGAAAACCTTTAAGGCGGTAAGAAGGGCTGAATGACTGACTTTAGATTGAAACAATGCACCTGGTCAAAATGTTCAGACAATCTTCATGTCTGAAACACGGCCGTGGTTAAGAAGATGCGCATGAACAAAGCTTGAAGTGTCTTGGTTGTACTGTGGAAGGACTCTAAAGTGAATTAAAACCACCCAAGGCTTGAAAATGTGCACAACTGCTGCCAGTTGTGACATAAAAGCTGTGAAACTAATTTGATCTCTCTTTTTAATAAATCTCACAAGAATACAGGGGGAATGAAGACAATAAAATACTCAGCCGCTCAGGGGGAAAAAAAAGTAGAAATTACAGCGCTGGCCTCCTTTTCTGCGCCACAGTTTTTTGTCCTGACAACAATTAAACACGAATAAAACACGATTCAGGAGTTCATCTCTGGAAAATGGATCTGCGACCAGATGAGAGTAGGATGAGAAGCAGGTTGATGGGTTGTCCAGGGTCGTTTGCTGCAGCGGTGAGTGCCATGCAAGTGATTTGAGAGGCTGGGAGAGCAAGGACTACCACACTGCTGAGTCCTTAACATTAATATCGAGTGGGCTCAGTGTGAAAGAAAAGTGAATAACAAACGCAGCAAGTGCAATCCCCAGGTAACCATCAGGAGGTGGATTTTTCCTTTTCTCTGTCAAGAACACTTTACAGCTCAATCCTCGTCTGCGGAGCTCTCTCAGAGGGGACGAGCTGCTTAATAAAGCTTTGCATGTTCGATGGCCTCTTCAGACCACACAGGGACTCGAGCTCGCAGGTTTCCGGCTACTGGCACGCTGAGCACCGCTGGAAAGCGGCTATGTAAGCGACGATGACGGCCCTCAGCGGCTGACGCATTATCATGACAACTGTCCCGGTGTGCTGCTGATACAGTTAGAGAGGAGATGAGTGGCCAGGGAGGACGGCGGGTCGCAGGTCAGGCGCGCCTGCGTCAGACTGTGACGTATTGTGTGTGATTAGCATCGTGCAAAGCAAAGAGTAACACTTCTATATGAGATAAAAGGTTCAGGTTTTTCTGTGGCTAACAATTAAAGAAGCTGTCGTCCATCATTGTCCAAGTTTTTGAAAACCACAAAGCTTTCCTGCTGAGACAGATTTACTGTCCGGAAAATTATGAGCTCACCCTCCGTGTGTTATTGTTGCCAAATATGGACTCGGGCCTCTGACCTCACATGTGTTGCTGTAAGCCGTATGGAACAATGGAAAATAATATCTCAATCATCTGGATTTCAAACTTCCTTAAAAAGATGTGTTTTCTATATATAGTTTTGGCTGCAGATCTGAACGTCTAAGTTTGACCTCCACCCCCCGGATGAAGTCAGCGCCGTTCACTTACACATTTCCAAAATGGAAAGAATTAAAATAATAGCTCTGCCCGGAAGTCTTGCTTCGTGTCTGCAGAGCTCGTGGTTGTTTATTCCATTATGGTATTTACAGCTCATGCAATAAATCCCAGTCCAGTAAAACGATATATAAACAATGCCGGTAATGGTGAGCCGCTTTTTCAACAGGAAAGGTCATTCTGCAGGCACACATGACTGTAAACGCGTCGAAGTAAATCTCACAAAACTACAACTTCACTTTTGACAATTTCTGATTCTTTTTCCATAAATGATGAAACGACTGCAACGACTATCCTCGACACTGATTTCCAACCAGGTGTACCCACAAGGTACCTCAGCATGTTGGCAGGCGGCATGTCGAAGGCTCAACTCAAGCTCGCTAAAACAGAAACACGCAGCCTTAGAAAATGTCATTTTCATGTCAATTGCCAACCGCACGAGAAGCCTGTTGAGGCTCTCGAGCTTCATTTAGTTACATATATTAAAAAATGTATTTATTTGGCTGTTCTGAGATACTGTAACAAACATGGTGGTACAATATGGCGGACTCCGTGTAAGAGGACCTGCCCCTTATGTAGATATAAAAGGCATCTTTAAAGTAATGACATATTAATGGGCATATCCTATTTCTGCCAATAGATAGATACATCATGACGTACGTGAGTCATGTGATCTCTGGGGAGCAAAGGGGAAACTGTAACTATAAATCAGTACGTGAAAACACAAACGTCACATTCTCATTGTCGTTTTTCACCGTTTGAAGTTACTCCGCGTACAGTACATCCCTCCATTGTTTGTTAAAGGTAATCATTCATCTACTGCATCAACTCCACAGCGTGTGAAGGTCCTGTGAGGAGGTCTGTTCTTTCATAGGGAGGAAAGTAAATATCTCAGGCTGTATTTTCATATTTTTCCTGTTACTACCATTTCATTACCAACATTACTGTCCAATTATCTTTAGATTAATATGTGATTCAACCATAAAAGGGAATATTTTGGCTTTCAAATGAGACAGCAGACAGCGTTCTTATAACCCCAAAATAACAAACAAACAACATTTCTGTTGGGCTTCGTCACCTAGTGACTGTACTATACTATAAAAAATTGCCCATCGATATGTTTTATGTGAGGTCTGGAGTTTTTACAAAAAAAATAAATACATATAATATATATTAAAGGTCTACAAGGTTGCAACAATCCCATTTTCCCAAATATTTTGTCTCCCTTCTCCCTGAATATTTCCACGGCCCTTCACGGTGAAGTAGAAGAAAAAAGAACTGTAGTATCTGTAGTAACATTTCAGTTATCATGTAGATGTTTATATATGCTAAATGGACTGTACTTATGTTTCTAGTCTTTTCATGTCACATTCAGACTGATGGCATGGACGACAGCAAGGTGCAGCAGACAGGAGCAGAATAAATATACAGAACACAATGTGTTTGTGCCTAAACATGAAAATATTATTCCTCTTCATCTGTAGACGGACTATCCAAGTAAAGTGTTACCTCATGTTTCTGTGTCGTCTTCTTGTTTCTTTAAAGTGTATTGCTCTTATTGGATAATATTATATAACCACAGATCCTGCTGATCCTAACGGTTAATTACCTTATTTGCTCTTAATCAATATAGCTCTCCCGCTCCCCACTGAACTCCGGGTAATCTCATTCAGCAGGGTGAAACAGATAATTACATTACGTAACCTCGTCAGAATCATGCCAATTTAATATACAGACCTGAACGCAAACCTTAAGCTGCTTTAGAGCAGTTGGAGAGGGGCTTGTCTGTCAGAGAAATGTGTAAAAGTTAAAACGTAATATGCTTGAAATAACTGTAAATGACCTGGAAAGTTATTTTTTAACAAGAACACAGTTCTACCACCAGCCGCTTTCTTTCCACATCCAGCAGCGAGCGTGCCAATCTCGGCACCCCAACTGTACCCAGCTCCTGTGTGAGCTGCAGTATTTTCCACTATAACCCATAAAATTTAGCTCTGCCCCGAAGCTATCACCAACCACAAACCCGTGCACGGGAACATATTTTCACTAAATCCATGTGCACGCGCTTGGAAAGGACCTGCCGCTGTTTGTGGAGGCTGCCGGTGAGCTGCTGCTGCTGTTCCTACAGATGCCAGGCAGTTTTGAAGGATGCTGTTGTGAAATACTGACTTGAGTGATTGTGACACGTTGCCTGTTTTTTGGCACTTCTGGTGGCACCAGCGGCTGCCGGAGACACGCCAGCACCGCGGCCACTGTTACAACATTGAGAAAGACAGGAAAGGTAAATGTCGGTACTTAAACCAGAGACGGTTAATAAAAAGAGAAGAGGCACTTCCTGTATCTGTGTCACGTGGGTTCAACCACTGCCAATCACAATCGTTTCATGAGAAGAGGAAAAATATTTTATTCCAACTTTGTGGGCAGTCTACAGAGTATTTTTCAGTGTATACATATACTTTCAGTTTCGTTGTGTCACTCTGGAATGGAGCAGAATACAAAAGAGCAGCCACAAATGGAGCAAGCCTACAGTATGTTCATTTTAGTGACAGTCGTAAACACACAGAGGTTGAAAAGTCATCAAACAGGTCTGGCAAGACCAACAGTAGCTTAGCAACAGTTTATTTACTTAAAGTGACCATCATGTCTCACGTGTGTCCTCGTGTGTGTGTGTGTGTGCACAACACATAGCGCTAGTAGAGGTCAAAAACTCCACCGGGAGCCTTTAACTGCCAGCTGCTTTAACCCTTATCTGACCCGGCACACTTAAGAGCACGGACAGTTGAGATTTTGAAAGGCTTGTTAACCTTTTCTTTGTGAATGTTTTCAGTCTTTACGAGCCGGTCAGGCCTCTGCTTCCCCGCCGCTGTGCCACTGCAGCTTCATTTAGAGATACGCTGCAATCAGAGTGACGGTCAGAGGCTAAAATCAATCAAAGAGGTATTTAACAGCTTGTTACAGGTTAGGACAACATCATGAGTGCATAAGCAACAATAAACCTTCAAATCGAGCGCTTAGAGATAGATTTTAAATGCTAAGATCTAAAGGTGATGCTGCCCTGCCCCAAACACACAAGTAAGAAGATTCTCAGTTCAGATGATTATATATGAAGGAGTGTTTATAAGACAATACAAGAGGCTGTTTGAACAGTCATCTTATCGATCAATGACTGTCACTCCTCAGCTGATATCACTCTGCTTTCTGCTTCTTGGGAACTTTAAACGATGGAATAATGGCGAGATTTCCACCCAGTAAAAGCATTTTCCTCCCAATAGAGGCCATTAAAATGAATCAGCAGCTGTAAGATCAGCTGTGGTTTCACTTGGACTGCAGATGCACCAACAGTGAGGGATTACGGTTACATGCAACACCCCAAGCCTGCTTACATGATATAATGATACAATGAAGAAAAAAGATTTACGTACAGCAGACTTCACACCAGTCACGAGTAATTAAAGATAATCACATTATGGTTGAGATTTAAAGCCTCCCAGTGACTTACATCACTGATTACATTTGTCAGCAGGTGATCTTTGATCTGAACAGGCCTGCGTCCTGCCCTGCACAATGCAGATGTACGTGTTACGTAACCGCATAGAGTCACGGGGTCACCACTGATATCTGTGTACGCACACACGAGCATTGCTGAGCGGCGATCATGAATAATTCTGTGGTCAGTTCAGTCCGGACTGTCGAGCTGCGGTGCAGAATAGGTGGACATGAAGCTTTTTTAACAAGCTGTGACCAGTGTGCTCAGCTGACCATGTGACATTTCAGATGCGCTGCGTGTACAGAAAGTGCTCCCCCGTCACCTTTCCTCTCCCGCAGGTCCAACCTCACACCACTGGAGGTTGGCTGTCAATCAAATGTTTCCAGGCCATTCAGCGTGAAATGATAATGCTCCTGGGCACTCATGTTTTTTTCATGGCTGCTGCAGAAGTTGTGACTCTTGAAGGGAAAGAGGTGCAGGTTCACAGCTGAAGATTATATTTAGCAAATATATATATTGCAGTACATACATTTGATGAATAATTATTGTTGCACGGAGCGGTTCCTCACTTTTGTTTCGTCTGCTATGGCGGCTAGCTGTCACGTTTGTGCGAGCGAAGCAACTCAAGAGGGAAGGCACGAATGGAAACATTACAGCAGCAGATTGTGCAGTCCAAAAAAAAAAGTTAATAACATGAAAAACAAGACTTACAGAGGCAGGCAGGGGTCAGAAAGTCCAAATGAAAAGGCACAGGGATGAACGCTTGGTACAGTGTGACGACTAACTGCCATGAAGCACTTTGAATACTTCCTTTAGTATATTTCTGTGTAGTACAATGTGTACATCTACTTCCTGGCATAGTGTGCTTCTTTCAGCAGGGTAGTGTCGTCTCAATTTGAGTATGGACGCAACACTTTAACTTTAACTTTAACTTAGCACCGTTGGCTGACTGCCAAAATATAAATATAAAACATGCACAACTTATATTTCTGTATCGCGGTATTTACCGCAACCGCTTCACCTCCAGCAGCTTCCCTGGCCAGTTTCACATTGTCGGTACGTGTCCAGCGTGCACCATACAGGTACTCACAGTACACTTCATTTTGCCATACTTGACGGTGTACACATATTTTTGTAATCAAAATAGCAAGAGTAAGTATGAGAGTGTGTGAGCTGAGACACAGCAACTGACTGAAGAGTGAAGTGAAGGATAACAAGATCAGAGGTGAAACTAATCAGGGTGGCGCAGACCTTCAAAACAGGTGGGAGACGCAACAAAGGCAGGAAGTGAAGTTACAGACACGAGGAGAGGAGAGAATTACAAAATAAAACAGGAACATAAAACCATGAGGGCACAGCACAGGTGGTGAATGCAACATAACTGAATCTCTGTGAATCAAAACCACTGGGGGAAAGTAACTAAGTATATTTACTCAAGTACTAAAGTTTTCTCAATTCTGAAGTGGCCTATTCTGCATACTTTAAGTGTATATTGATGTTAATATTTGTGTACTTTTACTTAAAGGTTCAGCTTGTAGGCTTCGGTGGCATCTTATATTTTGGACTGTCCCGCTGGAGTAAAAGTGTCCGTCGCTTTAGCCAGTCTAATTCCTTCTAAGTAAGTATCTTCAACAGTCTTCTTACAAGTATGACCCAGTTCTATTGACATGCACCAAGTATTGCGCTGCAGTTTGTTTTGCATTCATGACAGCACTTGAACAGAGTTATGATGGCTAAATGTTAAGTGGTGGTAGCCAAGAGGTTTTTACTGCTGCCTGCAGTGAGAGGAGAGATGAGACGCTTCACAAAGGGTCACTGAGCAGATGACTCCTTGATCTCATCAACAGTTTGGGAAGTCACCAAGAATCCTGCTCAGCACCCTGAAGCACCAGAGGAGTGAAACAAGGAGGAGAGCTAAAGACAAATCTGTGCATGACATCTTCATTCCCTCTGCTTTGCTGTGTGCAGTGCAACACAGGGTTAAAGATTCGACTAAATTACAGTTAAATTTAATGTTGTTTTGTCAGGAGGTCTTAATCATCCATTACTTCACTTTAAACCTGATTTCTCTGTCACGTTTCATTTTGTAGGTTTTGAAGAGCCTTACATTGACCTCATAAGCACTGAGGGACAGCATCCTCATGGAAAGTGGAGTGCATGTTCTAATTTTAAGCAATGTGAGGCCACAGAGGGGAAATTTTACTGTGGTCCCACTTTCAAATCCAAGACGGTCCCTCTGGTCTTTGACTCCCCCTGCTGTTTGCCCATGATGCACGTCGTGCTGCCTTTAAAGACCCGATGTAAAATCACATAAACAGACTAAACAGACCACGTACTGCAGTATTTTTATTGTAACATTGACAGATGTATGATAAGACTGCAGGTGTAAAATCTAACTGCTCCTGCTGTTTTAGATTTAATTATGGTTTTAGGTGGATTTAATGTGAGTCCAGATAAGGATCCTGTAGATTCTTAGTCCTGATCCAAAACCGTCATAGAAATATATATGTAAATGGAAACTAGTAATACTTAACTGAGACGTCCACTTAGAGGCTGTGTTTGTTTAGTTTGGAGTTCTACATCCTCAAATTTCCATTTGTTCTGAGCACTTTCAGGAGTTTCTGGAGTCAGTTTGATTGTAACAACTGCCCTTGATTCTCAAGTCATTGAGTTATTATCAAGTTATTTCAGTCTCACACAGGTTGATAAGAATTTCCACCAGGGTGCTTATCACTCCACCATCTCTCCACATGTCTATAAGCAAATGTGTTTGTGGTTGCAAACGTCAAAAAGATTTTCCCCATTGAGGGATCAATAAAGTTAATCTTCTTTTTCTTTTCAAACTTTATTAAACATTGACCATTTTTCAAATCTCTGTACAATTTAGACAGGAAACACAGTGTGGCTCCACACAAGAGCAAATGGATCATAAACATAAGCATTAAAACAAAGCTTGTCAATAAAAGCGTTGTAGATTCTTGGAGAACTTTGTCCTGCCATATCAAGTTACCTTTCCTGTCTTTTAACGAGGACAGGGGAAATAGTCCCGCATTTGCTGATATGCATGCATATGCCGGTCCCTTTATGTGGAATTTTTCCATTAATCTTCCTCCCTGTAAATAAATCTGTTGTGTTTTTTATCGAGTTTTCACTCACACCCTCCTTTGTCTGGATTCTGTGATTCCCCACCGTCCGTGAATGCAGCGTGTAGTTTGAGCAGCGGTCAGCTGACTGTGAGCTGTCATGTGGCGTTTACAGGCAGAGCAGAGTGTGTAAATAACACACTCAGGCTCTCTCTCTTTCTCTGTGTGAACAAAAACCTGGTGGGTCGTCTGAACCAGGTCGCGTCTGTCCCATCCACAGCAGTCCAGCATGGCTTGGACGAAGTACCAGCTGTTCCTTGCGGGACTTATGCTGACAACTGGATCTCTGAACACTTTATCGGCGAAGTGAGTGAATGTAGTCATGTGTTGTTGTCATGTGTTTATAATGATTTTTTTTTACTGTAGCGGTGCTAAGACATCATTTTAACAAATGGCGGTTAACTGTGCTTCTTATTAGGAATTAGCAGCTAATTTATCGAGCTAATAATACGTTTTTTAAGGCGACCCAGCTGTACTGTATTGTATATAGCCTAGCCGGTGTTTCGGTTTAACGAGTGACCGTGTTAACTGGTGACCGTTAGCCGAAAAACGTTCGAAATCTGTGTTTGCGCGCGCCTTTTTGTTGAGTTATTTTACATTTTTAGTCATTTAGCTGACGCTTTTATCCAAATCGACTTACAGTGAGTCGTTTGAGGGTCAGTATCTTGCTCAAGGACACTTCGACACGCAGGCTGGAGAGGCTGGGAAAGCACGGTTAACACGGTCGCCCGTTAGACCGAAACGCAGCTAACGTTAGCCTGCTAACTAATGGTTAGCTTGTTAGCTTAGCAGGTGGCTAATGTAAACATCCTCATCGAGCTTTAAATGTGCTAACTTGTATGTGAGGACACACATCTCATCGTTATTGAGTGGACTCATGAGATTGCTGCCAGGAAGTAACTCCTGATGGGATGTAAAAGACTCTTTAAATCTATTTAGATGTTACAATGATTTCTGTGACCGTGTTATCATGATATCTGTGTTTAGCTAATCTGCCCTGATGGGGAGGAAGACTGCTCTGTCACAGGATAAGTAATGACTCAGATAAGGCTTGTTTGTGTGTCTCAGGCATGAAACAAAAAGGTCTTTGCATATTTTAGGGCTGCAAACAGCCATAATTTACATTATAAACAGTGAAAAATACCCATTACATCCTCCCAGATCACAAGGGAACAACTGCAAAATCCAAAAATACACAATGCCCTTTTCACTTTCACTTAAATCACTTCTTTTGACTGATCAACTGTCAAAAATCAGCATGCAAATCAAGATAACATTGAACTTTAACATGATTAATGACTCCTTATTTCAGCACAAATGCATTGAAGTGCTCCTCCATTGTTGTCACAGTAGGAGGAGGTTTCAGTAACTATTTTCTTCAGCTTCCTTATTAAATCTGTAACGTCAGCCCTCTGCCGCCTGACACGCACGTCTCTGTCCCTTTTTTGTGGGTTTTGTCAGCTGAGCGAACCTCAAAACGTCTGAATCACAGTTTTGGACTGCACGTGTGTCAGAGCAAACAAGCTGTGTCATGTTGCCCAGAGAAGAAACTAAACAGGTATGGTTTCACCGCAGGGCGCCGCCTCGCTGGTTTTAAAGACCTACAGCTGAGATCGGTTACAGCGTGGAGGCTGACAGTTCGGTGCAAGTTCCCTCTTTGATTTCACAGGCGTAGTAACACGCACCATATGAAAAGTGACCACAATCAAACAGGACAGGTTTGGTTCAGTCAACAGGCCGACCGCTCTAGTTTCACTCTTGCGTTCATGAGGAAGTGCTGTGTCATCACCTTTTTTTTAGGACCACATTCCCTTGTCTTGCACTTTTTTTTAAAAACGCAGACAGGACGCTCACATGCCGGTCATGCTTCTTATGACTGTCTGACTATAAACGTCAATGTGTACTTGTACTTATTAACTTCACGAGTGGCCTCATCAGATCATATGACTGTACAGTATGTGACGGAGTGCAGTGGAGCCGATGGAAGAGGAAATCCTCTTCACATCAGTACTGTCGGGTTGTTGGTGGTCAGACGCAGCGGAAATGTAAAAGAATCCGAGAGAGGTTTGGTGCACGATAACACAAAGAGTTTAATCAGCTGATTTTAGTGGCTGGATGTTCTTTTAATACAAAGTCACAAAATGATGTATTCAGATTTCATTTGAAACCCGAAACAGCATGACGCAGCTGAGAAGCTGTGAGCTTGTCCATTTAAAAAACACGATTATCCAAATAATCGACTAATCTGTCTTCTCAACATGTGCATTCCTTTGCTTAAATTAAGTTGTAATAACCTCTCCTTGTCTTGACAGATGGGCTGATCTGTTCTCAGCGAAGGGTTGCCACGATGTCCCTGAACATAAGTTCTCTCACCCGTTTGTGCAGGTAAAGTAATAAACCGCATGTACACTCAGTGACACGCTGCACAGAAGGCTGCGTATCGACGTCATTTCTTTCTTCGTACTGAGCAAAATCTGTGGCACAAATGTCATTGTTAAACAGGCTGTAGGTCAAAGAAGTACCTGTATGTCTTTGCACTTCAACATAAAGTGCCGCTGACTTCTTCTGTAAACAATAAATTAGTTCAGTGTTACTAATAAAACAAATAATAATCTGTTTCCTGTCTCTCGCTTCGTCTCTCCAGGCGGTCGGTATGTTTCTGGGTGAGCTGAGTTGTCTTGTCGTCTTCTACATCTTACTTTGCCATGACCGACGTAGTCCAGAACCCCGGGTTAACCCAGGCGGGAGCTTCAACCCTTTCCTCTTCTTCCCACCTGCCATGTGCGACATGACGGCCACCTCCATCATGTATGTTGGTAAGTGACCTTTAGCCTTTATCTCTTTGTAACAAGGTGGAAAATGCTCGATGTAAAGTGTTGGTTTTATGGTGTTTGTGGTAAACGGGTCTTTTGAAAGCTCGTGTCCGGATCTATCAAACCTTCAAAGGTCAAAACTAATGACTGAAGTCGTATTGATGCAGGTAAATAACAGATCCATGCGTCAGGAAACGAGATCATTAAATCAAAGATAATGTTTTTTTTCTGTGTCACGCAGCAGCTGCCTTTCAACTTCAGCGACCAGTATGTTTGTGAACATGCAAAATGAACTCATGTCCATCCTGTTGAATGTGTTTCTTGTTCGTTTGTTTGTTACCAGCTCTCAACATGACCAGCGCCTCCAGTTTCCAGATGTTGCGTGGTGCCGTCATCATCTTCACCGGCCTGCTCTCCGTGGCGTTCCTGGGGCGACGCCTGCTTCCCAGTCAGTGGCTCGGCATCTTCATCACCATCCTGGGCCTGGTGATCGTGGGCCTTGCCGACTTCTTCAGCGGGCACAAAGACGACACGCACAAACTCAGCGACGTCATCACAGGTGGGTGGATTTAAGACATCGTCTGCTTTATTTTCTGTCTTCACGCTGTAGTGGTACAGAACAATAGCTGCTATTCGGATGAATGTTGTCTTGTGATACTTAATACTTATACTTACTCATTTATTTTATTTACAACTACTTCTTTGTGTCCTGCAGGAGACCTCCTGATCATCATGGCTCAGATCATTGTTTCAGTGCAGATGGTCCTGGAGGAGAAGTTTGTTTACAAGCATGACGTCCATCCTCTTAAGGCTGTTGGTACCGAAGGTAACAGCACCTGTTCATCTGCAGTTACATTTTAGGCATCTAGGATACACCGAACTGATTTTTGTACGGGTAATGAGCTCTGAGTGTAGACAACAAAAAGTTAGTCAGTGTTGAAAGAAGGAAATGATGACAGAAGCAAAGGTCAGACAGATAAAGACGCTTCCAGATTCGAGTCACATTCTAAGAGGAAGAAGAATCTACTAGTATCGAAGAGTTTCAGATGCCCTTTAACAATTTCCTGTTAGTAAGTGTGATAACTGCAGCAGTGAGATTAGATTAACAGCGTGTGCAAACAGAGATTTTCTAAATCAGGGACCACAAACGGAACATAGTCCCCCCAGAAAATGTTGAGATCAAAATCAATCAAAACTAAAATTTAATTTTTCTTCAAGGTGCATGTCACCACGACATCCTTGTGTCAGTGTTGAGTTTGCATCCTGTGAACTTTTGAATAATTTACTCAAATATATTTGGCCACAGGGTATGTCTGATTTGCAAACTATTTTGTTTGGCCATTTTATTCTTTGTGACCTGGTTTAAAGGTCGCCGGTTCCATTCCCAGTTTCCCCGGTGCAGTCGGAGCGTCCATGGGCAAGATACCGAAGCCCACATTGCTCCTGATGTCTGTGTGGTTGTGCAGCCGTCAGTGAGAGAATGGTTGAATCACACAAGAGAATGAAGTGTTGTAAAAGTCCTTTGAGTGGTCAGTAGACCAGAAAAACGCTGTATAAATACAAGTCCATTTACCACTTCATAGGTCAGTGGTTCCAACCCAGAAAGGTCGAGAACCCAACAAGGAGTCACACGATAAATCTGAGCGTTTACAAGAGAAGAAAGACAGAAAAATGCTTGTATTTTCAGACTTTGCTCTAATTGTTCATCTTGTGAATAAATGGATAGTTTCACTTCTTCAGGACTAAAACCTAAACTTATTTAAAAACATCGATGTAAACCACTCTTTGCTTGAGCTGCAGCACTCCTGACTCATTTTGTTCTCCGTTTCCAGGTTTCTTTGGGTTCTTCGTCCTGTCGCTACTCCTCATCCCGATGTATTTCATCCCCGTTGGCGAATTCGCCGACAACCCTCGGCACGTCCTGGAGGACGCGCTGGACGCCTTCTGTCAGATCGGCCACAAGCCTCTAATCCTGCTGGCTCTGCTCGGCAACACCGTCAGCATCGCCTTCTTCAACTTCGCCGGGATCAGCGTCACGAAAGAGATCAGCGCCACCACCCGCATGGTGCTGGACAGCCTGCGTACGCTGGTCATCTGGGTGGTCAGCCTGGCGCTGGGTTGGGAGCAGTTCCACGGCCTGCAGGTGCTGGGCTTCCTGGTCCTGCTGCTGGGTACGGCGCTCTATAATGGACTGCACCGCCCCTTGATGGCAAAGATACCGTGCTGTGCCAGGATGATGGACACAGAGGAGGAGCAGAACAGTCCAGAAGAAAGAGAGAGACTGCTGGGTGACGGCAAGGTGCAGGCCGGTGACCAAAGCTAAAACGAGCTGCCAGTGGACTGGACTGTCTGTCAGACACTCTGCACCGAGTGTCTTTTAAAATGTTTCTAGTATGTCTCAGATTTTAACTGACCTCACTCAGTGTTGTGCGGGGTGGGAGTGTGCAAGCTCTTCTAAAGGAAAAGCTCAACAACTGTTCAACCTTCAAAGAAAGAGCCTGTAGAGAGCGATCTGAAGGAGCTTTTTATTTTACAATATGCCTTTTTTAAGATTAATTTCAGGGTCCGTTGTGTCATTCTGACGCAAAACAAGTCTTTTTATTGTCTACACCCGCTCCTCACCCTCTTATATATACTTTCTTTTTAAAGGTACTTGAACTGACTTAGTGCTAATTCACTAAAGCACACGTTTCTGAAAATTACACACAAGTCACACGAGACAAATATGTATTAGATCCTGAAGTTTTATGCAGATGTCACGTTTTATTCTGATGATGATTTTAATCTCTGTTCCAATGCAAAGTTTGTGCGTCGTGATCTGTTTTTAAAGAAGAGGTAAATGTTCCTGGCTGCGCAGCTGCGATTGTGCCAAAGTGTTCTCCATGCGTGCACAGTGTTTCACTTCACAGCCTTCGTGAAGGCACAACAGGGATATTCCAGCAGTTGAACATTTTCTGTGTAATCAGTCTGCAGAGAGTTATTTGCAGTTTCCTAATCAGTTGAATCTCATTTAAGCTGTTTTTATATTTGCTCTCTGATTCGTGTTTGTACAGAAGTCAGAGCTCCAGCACCAAGTGATTTGCACTGGTTCTCGTGAATCCCACTTCTCCTTCTCTCGTTCTCGTTTAGTCGTTTAAGGTGTGGGCTGTAACGCACAAGAACAAAAAAAGGGAACTCATTAAATCACAGTTGCTGAACGGTGTAATGGCGTCTTTCTGTTTTTATTCAAGCTTGTGTCGACCTGCAGAAATCTACAGCCTGTGGACGCGATGTTCAAGATTCAAGACGTTTATTTATGAAAGTCAGCATTAGTTTTCTAATGTTTTCTTCTTAATAGAGGTTAGATGACCTCATCTGGGGCAAAAAAGGAAATGTTCCACCAGTGTTTTTCAACCCTGGTCCTCGGAACACTGCCCTGCATGTTTTAGATGTTTCCTGCTCCAACACACCTGATTCAAATGAGCGGCTCGTTATCAGGCCACTGCAGAGCTTGATGACGAGCTTGATGATGAGCTGAATCAGGTGTGTTGGAGCAGGAAACAATTAAAACATGCAGGGCAGTGTTCCCCGAGGACCAGGGTTGAAAAACACTGTGTTACACACTAGTATAACACACACTATAAATCAGTTGAATGTGTGTAACCTTCAGCTTGAAATAACTTATTTTTGATGAGGTCAAAACTCAGATAAATGTGTGAAATCTGACTTTGAAGTTAAAAAACAAAAACACTGGCTGGGTGCAGTGATCAGCCAGTAAAGGGTCCAGTGTCACCAGTCCACCAACACCAGCAGCAGCTGACACCTGCCTTCACTTCCTGAGTCAAACCAACATCCTCCCCAAAGACCCGGCTCATGCTTTCCCGGGGGTCAAAGGTTAAACCAAAGAGTCCCCTGAGATCTGCACACACGACCCCGTCCAGAAACAGGAGCTGGAGGAGAGGAAGCATGTTAATTGAGCAAATCCACATTGATTTGTTAATTGAGCACACACACATATTGATTAAGAAGTTAATGCTACGGAAGATAATCAGCGACACATGATAAGTTATCAGTTTTTATTTGTGTCGACCTGCAGACCAAAATATTTCACAAATGTGATAACCGTCCTCGCAATTACGGTGTGTCCTCATAAAGTCGATACGTGTTCCGATTAAAAAGTCCCCGTATACGCATGAGACCACGCGCACACACACACACACACACACACACACACACACACACACACACACACACACACACACAGTCTGTCACAGCAGAGCACAACATGTCCGCTAGATGGCAGCATTCTGCTAGAAACACCCAGTTTCTGTTTGTATGTCTGTGTGCAATGTGCTGATTAAAAAAAGACATTCTGGCTTTCTCTTGTCATTTTATCAGAAAGCTGAATAACTAAATGTCCAAAATATATTATATAATACATATAATGGATATGGATTTATAAAACTATAAGACAATTTCTTTCCAGGTAGCCTATTATTATATTATATTATATTATATTATATTAGAACAAGGTCTTTGAAACCAAATAGAAATACTATATAGGCTGTCTTTTTTTAGTTTGAATTTAAATACAATCCAGCTTTACAGATGTGAAATTTGTTTAAGAGAAATGTGTTTATAGTGCAGCTGGTCAGCTGGATCAACATCTACAGACATTTAAAAGAGAGAGAGAGAGAGAGAGGAGAGAGAGAGAGAGAAATAAAATAAGATAAAATAAAATAAGCCCACGCAGAGCAGAAGAGAAGCAGAAGACACTCCTGGGACTGTGTGGAAAAACTTCCAGTAGCTGTTTTCTGGACAAATTTGTCCCGATGCGATCTGTCCTCCCCCGAGACAAACTGAGCTGATCTCAGCAAAGAGCAAAAAATAAGCCTGTGAGATAGACAGACAGACAGGCAGGCAGGCAGGCAGGCAGGCAGGCAGACAGGCAGACAGACAGACAGGCAGGCAGGCAGGCAGGCAGACAGACAGACAGACTTCTCTACACTCTTCTTTGCACCTTCAGACCTGCTGCTGTTTGGAGTTTCTTGGCTGACGAATCGTATTTTTCCACCGCTGCTGTTTGATTTGACCGAGATGTGAACTACTAAAGACGCAGGCTTGGGATGCTCTGCTCTGCATCAGCTCTGACTGACCTTAATGTGCAACTCCAGAAACATTTCAAGTCATTATTTTAACTCTGTCAGCAAACAAACGCTCATTATTTGCAGATTTACGTCTCGTCCACACGTTGTTGTTTTTTTTTTTTTTGAAGCTGGTATTCAATCGTTTTTTTAAATAACTGCTCTTTTCTAAGGCAAAATCACCAATTAGTCACTTTTTCCACTTAATTAAAGAAAGTTGTTGTTATGTTTTTTGATTTTCATGGTTTATGCTCCTGATGGCAGCTCGCCACCCCGCCGGAGAAGCAGCAGCAGGTCTAATGGTTTGTTATTATGACCTTTTGTGTTTCCATTAGTCTCTCCTTCCCGCAGTATTTAGCTTACAGTATGTGATTTAACCGTGTGTACATTTGCACACTGGAGCTGTGGAGGAGCCCCGAACCTGCCGCGCAAGAGGCGACTTTAATCTGTTTTAATGTAAACAGATGGTTTTGCTCAAAGGCACTGAGTCACCATCATATTTAAAAGCTTCCATTAAAGCAGCTCCTTTAGGTTGTTTACAGCAGAGGGCAGGCCGGGGTGAGTGTGATTAGTCTACCACTCCAATGTCCAGCTAATGACCACTTAATGTTTTAAACTTTGACTGAGCAGAGCAAAGAGTACAAAAAAAAAAAGGAAACAGAGCAGTGGAGTCATTTTACACGAAATATTTTGACTTTATTTTGAAGAAAAGTTCCGTTGTTTGAATTATCAACAGATTATTAGTGTGTACAGAGAAGGAGAGTTTGTGACCCATCGTCGGTGTGACATTTATTTAGACCCCGAGAAACAACGATGAACACTTTTCAGTTCCATGTAGTAAAAATCAGCACGTATTAAAACATTTTTAAACTGTTTTCTCGTATGACTACTTTTCTGTCTGCAGACATGGGCTGCATATAAACGCAACGGTTGGAATGTGTTTTAAGTGTTTGGTTACTTTATATATTATAAAGAGTTCACTTCACTAAAGGGACATTTCATCTTTAAACTTCTCATTTAAATTTAAACTGTTCGAAGAGGTAAAAATAAAACATCCAATATTTCACCTAAAAATAGCAAAGATTAGATAAAGATCCAGAAAAATGAGTAAACATTTTGTAGAACTTTTTGTCTCCTCTCATTAATTATGTCACAATACTCCAGATTTATTTGGTGACCTGACATCTAGGATGGGAACCACTGGACTAAAATACCCACAGTAACTGTTCAGAGCGGCTCCACTTCAACCAGCTCACATATAAGTATTTATGCATTTGACTCTTCTTCTGCAGAATGAGCACTACTGTCAAGTTAAGTACGTTTTTCTGAGAATATTTTGACGCTATCATCACTAGTCTGTTCTCTCAAATGATCTAATTATTTTATTATATTCTGTTTAATTGAAGATTGTTTTGTAGTTTGTTTCGCTCAAAGCGAGAACTACATTTGTGAAACTGAGTAGAAGAAGAGAGAGCGTTTTGTCACTGGGGGGAGCTGCTTGTACGTTTAGTGTCTTCGTGTGCTCATTAAGGTTTTATGTGGTATCTGTGAGAATAATCAGCATTCTGTTTTACTGCACTGATGGTATGGGGGGAAAAAAAAAGATCTGATTTCATATGTACAGGCTTCAAACGAGAGATTTCTCAGTGTGTTTACTTTATTTGAGAACTATGATTATGCAGAGACGTACTTTCACTTCAACAGTTTCACATCTTTAGTTTCTTTTTATTCTATAAGTTCCTTATATACTCCAA
Organism: Nibea albiflora; assembly: GCA_014281875.1. Lineage (NCBI taxonomy): Eukaryota > Metazoa > Chordata > Actinopteri > Sciaenidae > Nibea > Nibea albiflora. Next base: position 17,565,499 of record CM024802.1, on the reverse strand, counting down.
GGTATTGTAATTTATATATTGTATACCATAAATAGATATTCCTGTTTAATTTATTTAATTTCTCATTTTATTTTTCATTTCATTTCATTAAAATAACTTTTTTGAATTTCTTCGTTTGTCTTGTGCTGCTGTCTCATCTTATATCTTCACATACAAACCTTTTGAACTTCAACATAAAATATCAAACATCATCAGAGTTCAAATTAGCCTCCACAACAACAGTTATATGTATATTAATGTAATGTATCTACAGCTCGCTGGGGCCGTTTCCTGCATAATGAGTACTTATACTTTTAGCATGCTGTCATTTAAAGTACATTTTATTTAACCTACAGTTTTGAATGCAGGACCTTCACTTGTAATAAAGTATTTTTTACATTGTGTTGTGTCTTAACTTCTTCCACAACTGTCCAGAATTCTGCTTAATGATGACAAAGATTTTAGATTTTACTGCTGAACATAAAACCAGTCACGTTTCATAAAAGATACACGAAGAAGAAGAAGAAGACAAATCACAGGAGCGTGTCGACTTTTAACATTTAACCTCCTACATGCAAATTAAAACTCATTTCATCTCCACCTCAGAGAGAGAGAGAGAGAGCGCTCAGTGAAATATACTGACTGCATTCAGGATCACATAAATGAGACAGTCTTGTTTTGAATTGACTTTAGACAACATCCCTCAGTCCTTTTTCTCCCCCTCTCTCTCTCCTCTGTGGAAATGATGGCAGAGTGCCATACAGAAGGCTGTGTACAATGGCCCAGGTCCCATTAAATCTGCGAAAGTTCCTTCCTGAGGCAAACATTGCCAGAAATAGTAATCTTGGCTTGGAGCTGGAGTCTTACAGAGGGGGAGCAATAATTCTCAGTGTAATAATGGAAATCATTTAATTCTGTCCTGCAGCCTCTGATCCAGCAGAGCTACAGTCCGAGGTGCTCGTTCAGTTTTCCTCCAGGCTGATAGGACTTCCTGAAAAACACACAGTGAGCAATCAGGCGACAACAATAGGCTCGGTCGGACGCTTTAAACGTCAGGTAGTCAACAGTGCACAGCTTTGTTTTCAGCCACAGCGTGCACGACTCGTAAATGACTCGATTTTTCATTTTGGTGCTGTTTGTTTAAGCTGTGATCGTGAAGACGGCCTGTAAGTTGATTAAATGATCAGTTCATCGTGTTTTAATGAGGAGTGAGCTGTTAGTTATGCATGGAAAATGATAATCACTGTTGATTTCATGACAAAAATGTTCACAAATATGATTTTATAGCATTCAGACATAAAGAAATATTATCAACACAATGTACTCAAAGTATCAAAGTTAAAGGCAGAAAAACTTTGACATTATTAAATTATTCATCATCAGCGTAAAGTAACATTTTATTGCTGCAGCTTGCCGAGATATTTTTGCCTCTTTTATATAAAGTTACTGTTCAGTGCAAAGGTTCCCAACATAAGGTGTGAGGCCCCTCCGGCAGGTTGGACACTTAAACCTGGAGGGAGATGATTGAATGTGATAATAAAGAAGAAAACAAAGTTCTGCTCAGGTTTGTTTTGGATGATTTAAAAACTGATTTCAATTCAACAACACTCAAAGTTTAGGGTGGAAATGATTTCATCTGTAATTTATACACTTGTCATGCTATTTCTCTGAAATCTGAAAAAGCACTTTCCACTATTGATGAATGATGAAGGCATGTGACTATCTATGAAGTCATGAAAACATTTTATGGTGTCAAGATCAATATTTGGTTTCCAAACTCCTTCAGACAAAGAGAAGCAGAGGGGCTGGACTTTAACTGTGAGCTCTCTATTGTTGAAGACAGATTCAGGTCTCCAGTACTTACAGCCCTTTAACCAGAGACAGGAGTCACTGGCACTGGCGGTAATCCCACCTGCCATCATTTATACAGCTCCACAGAGGACCGGCTTGGAAAAGGGAAATAAAGGGGAATAATCGTATCCAGCAGGGCTCGGGCTGAAAAAGTCATATTTCATTTTTTTACAGGTGATTTGTGGATCAAATGTTTTTTAAAATATTAAAGTCTCAGATCTGTACAGTGTGCACTGATGTGAAATTAGAATTGAATTCTTATGTGGATTATAAAGCTGAGCTGCACTTTGGGTTGCAGGAATGTCTTCTCACACAAAAATCAAGTACATTATTTTGGTACACACACATATGACATAAAAACAGTGAGTGGATTATTAAATTTAACAGCAGTGGCTTGCATGACATGATGTAATTCGACTGCAGGGTGGTTGCATGGCTTCTGTTACAAACTGCAGTGCACAGTCACATTTATGCATCCTGCAAACGTCCGCCCTGAAAAAGAGACTCTGTGACTTTCAGCTCCGTCTCTTTCTCTGTGTGAACACTGCTCTGGATGTAAAACTCCAATCACTCAGAGATTATTCAGCAGGAATACAAACAGAGAAACTGCAGCAGGAAACGATAAAAGATTTGTTCCACGTTATAGCATGAAATCTCAAACTTTATCCTCATGTTATATCGTTGGAATTAAAGAGTCTGCTGCATGCTTCTTTGCTCCACAGTCCTTTCATCTCTCTGGGGACTGTTAAATCATCCACACTCATAAATGATCAGATGTTTTTGCACCAAAAAGCTGCAGGATTTTTTTTTTTAGGGAAATTATATTTGTGCTCCTTCGGTGCCTTTAAATTTTTTAAAGAAATGTGATGAATATTTGTGCCCTCGTGTGTCATGCATTTCCTTCTTCCTACAGCAAAGCACAATTTAAAGCAGCGATGTTTAATGATTGCATGAATTATGGATTTATATCTCACTGTAGCTGGAAAGATCTGCCCCTCCTCTGTCTGCCACAGCTCCATGAAGCATCAAGGCCTGCGTGTAAAGGCTGATCTGAGGCCTGTTACTCCTTCTTCTTCTTCTTCTTCTTCTTTTTTTTAATGCTTCCCACTGAAAAGCTCATCAGCACCTGAAATAACTCGAGGCGTGCTGCGTCTGCTACATCCTCTTCCCTGGATTGTTTTGACTGCATTGATGGAGGGCAAACGTTACAAAAAAAAAAAAAAATCTCATTTCTAATTTTAAACCCGGAAAAGTGTCACTCGAAAACAGCATGATAGGAGGCAGTCAGGGTCATCGGCCCTTCCGGCTGCATGAATCAAGACTTAAATGCGGGCTTCAGAAGCCATTGTTTGAACACATGCAAGAGAATCATGCGAGGAGGTTTGAGGAGGGGAGGAGGAGGAGGTGCAGGACAGTAGGAGGTTTGGAGGGAGAAAGCCAGAGAGAGAGTTCAACTTTATTGACAGCTAAAAAAAAAAAACAAACAAAAAAAAAAAAGGATATGAAAGCTTCTAAAAGCTGCATCTTGATGCAAATATTAAAATATGTCGTTTTACATGAAATCAGCCACATGAATTCATGCTGGGTTGGAAAAAAAAATCAAGCTGCATGTATTTATTTTGCACAATTTAAAATCCTTGCTTATAAAATCTTATTGGCCTCGACCCAGCGTGTGAATCTTGAGGGGCCTTGCGGATGAAGTATCGCCTCTGAAGTTAATTGTGTTTTCGCTTTAGGGGGGGGGGGGATTAGGTTTCCTCTGTTTATTATGAGCGTGGGGACGGATTTGCGTCACCGTGCAACTTGCGGGTCGAGATAAAGTTGCACAAATATTGAAAAAGGGAAGTTCTAACAGTCATTATAAAGTCTCCCCCTCTGCTCCGGAAGAAATAAGGATTTCTGCCGTATCCTAAAATACTAAAACAGCTTCTATTTTGGGGGCAAATCTAGCAGGAATATCCGCTCATTTAACACGAATCACAGCCCATCAAAAACAGGATGAGCCGGGAGCTAATAGAAGCTCCCCTCTCTGCCACATCACAGGCACGTCTGCGTGTTTTTATTAAATATGTATTGTATTATTTTAAAGAGCCATGTGGCCTGTTTTAGCGATCTGATTTTTTTTTTTAATGATTTGCAGGCTGAAGACTCGCAGATCAAACTCTTCCATGGTTATATTTATAGCCCACTCACCTCTGGAGGTAGGATGTGATTTATTCCCACACAGAAAAATGGAAATTAATACGCGAGTTAATGGGTATAATGTGTTTGTGCGCGCTGATGGGTGGAGGCTCTCTTTAAGTGATCAATCCATCATCACGGGCTCAAAATTGCTACGAAGTGTCCCCGGTCATGTGTGTGTGTGTGTGTGTGTGTGTGTGTGATACACATCATCCTCATTTACAAGGGCGTGATGTTCGCGAGTGCGAGACGTCCATTGGCTCCGGAGAGCGACCAATCAGTGTCAGCGGAGGAACTTCAGAGTGGAACTGCAGGGTTTGGATTTCAGAGTTGGGAGAGCGATTTTGGCACTGACGCAAAGAGGACGGTCATCGATCCCCCTAAAACGCTCTCCTTGCTTTTTTTACATGTCTGTCCGTTTTCTTCCGTCTTCTGAGAAACAATAAGACGCGTTAGAGGCTGCGGGATGTACACGGCCGGGCTCAACCCGTTTTACGCATCAAACTTCAGCCTCTGGTCCGCGTACTGCGCAGGGGGCTTCGCTGTGGATACCATGAAGAAACCCTCCTTTTGCATCGCAGACATTTTGCAGGCTGGAGACGCGGAGAACATCCCGGGATCGTCGGCCCTCATGGTGCATATGGGACACCACCACCACCACCACAGCAGTCACCGTGCGCAACAGGGGCACTCCGGCAGCTCGCCGTTGCGCCCTTCTCCTGTTGCGCCGGAGCCGTCGGTGTACGGTGCCAGGGTGAGTCCGGCGTCCCCTTACCACAGACACGGACTACAGCTCACATCAGTCTCCAGGACTGCATTAAATTCCCAACAAGGTCCCCCGCCTTCAAGCAAAGACCTCAAATTCGGAATTGATCGGATATTGTCGACAGACTTTGATCCAAAAGGCAGAGAAAAGTCGTCGTTAAGAGGTGAGAGGAGACATTTTTTATCACACGCTGAGTTTCTGAAGACATGTGCGGTGTTTGTAGAGAGCTTTCCTGACGTGTCAGGGCCTTCAAGTTTTTATTTATTCATGTTCATTTCATTAAAAAAAACGAACTTCAGAAACTGAAAGCAGCAAAACTAGAAGCAGCCTTTAAACTTATCTCATGTGTATCTGCCAGTTTATGACGCTGACACTTGTTCACAGAGCAGTGAGAGCGACAGCAGCCTCATTATGTGCACTTTTAAGGAGCCCTGCGGGGAAATCCTCTCCTCTTCTGCCCCCTAAACCAGAGAGGTCAGAGGTCAGGATCAGCTAAAAACAGCAGCTGAGGGTTTAGCTTGAAATCCTGTAGGATGGTCCCCTCTCTAAACACCGGACCGTCTTTGCCCCCCTTGAGGTTGTGTCACTGCGATAACTCATCATCTCTCGCTCTTATAACAGATCTCACATCCATCGTTAGCTCGAACCGTCAGTCAGGGATCCACATCCCCGTTCAGCCTCCGGCCAGCCAGTACTTCTCCTCCATAGACCCCGGGATGAGCGACGCGTCCTCCATGATGAGTTCACTAGGCAGCAGCAGCAGCAGGCAATCAGGCCAGCATCAGTTTCAGGACACCTTCCCAGGTAGCCACCACCATGTAGGACTGTAACAGACCAGGAAGCTGGCCCAGTCCAGCTCTCTGTTTGTCTGGAGGTGTGAAACACCTGCAGTGAATCTTCTCTCTGGTTTCTCTTCTCTATTTTTTTTATTTTTATTTTAAACCTCGTGTCCTCTTCGTGTCTTTCAGGTCCCTACGCCGTCCTCACCAAAGACACCATGCCACAGACGTATAAGAGGAAAAGGTCGTGGTCGAGGGCGGTGTTCTCAAACCTGCAGAGAAAAGGACTCGAGAAGAGATTCGAGATACAAAAATATGTCACCAAGCCAGACAGAAAGCAGCTGGCTGCCATGCTGGGGCTGACAGACGCTCAGGTAAGAAGCAGCTGCAGAGGATGGAAAAAAAAAATACACATCATGCACAGATCAAAAATTAGTCAGGATTTGTCAGGATTATTTTGGGCACAAATCACAAGAAAAGAGGTAATCCTGGAGCACAGGCCTGCAAAATGAATTCAGCTTTTTGCAGTGTGAACTTTATTTTCTACTATTTTTTACGTTTTACACACGTGCACGCTTTGATATAATCTTATTTACTGTATGATAGTGTAAACATGTGTTAATTATACGTGTATGGGTCCCATGAGAGTCGCTGTAATAAACAATAAAACAATAACACCACAGGACCAAAGGCAGGATATTAGAAACTCAGGCTGTCCTCAGCACACCTTCCAAAAAAATAAAAAATATCAAGCAGACACCAGAAAGACGTAAACATTTTTCTCTTATCATTTGTAGTTTGTCATATTTCATCCTTTTTTTTCTTCTTTTTTTATGAATCATCTGTATTTTTCCCACATTCCACGTCTAAACTCAGCCTCCTCCTCCTCCTCCTTCTTCACTTTCCCAGCTTCTAAAAATACCTTTGAAAAGTTAAACCCACAAAAGATGAAATTTAAATTCCCAGAAATAAATCAGCCGATCGTGACATCAGTGTCTTCGGTGGGTGACTCAGGCTGTGACATGAATTCTTTTAAAAAATGTGTGTGTGGGTTGCAGTCACATTCTTCAGGTGTGTAACAGGACAGATACGCCTGATGGATGATTGAGTCTTGCATTTAAAAATAAAACCTCATATTGTGAAACCTGCATTCAACCAGGAAATGAAGTCATAATAATAATAATAATAATAATAATAAAGACCTTTAAAACAGCATCATGGCTGTACGGTGCATCCTGATTGGCTGACAGTAACTTACAGTTGTTGTTTACATGTCATCACACCCAGTGAAGAAGAGCAAATGTCAACATTAATGAAAATTATAGCTTATGATAATCTTTTTTTTTCTGCTGATAAAATTAAATCTTACGCCGGCTTAAATCAAATATTCCTGGAGCACCGCTCAGCTTTTAGCCTTGAAATCTGTGTGTACAACTCTCATTAAAAGTGAGAGGAAAATGTGTAATAAAATATTTTTTTGAAGTGTTATATGTAAAAAAACTAAATTAAAGTGTGAGGGTGTAAGTTTCCTGTAATTAAGCTCTTATTATAGGAAGGTTGACAATCTCATAAAAACAAATAAACGCACGAGCTCTGCTTTTGATGGAAACCACACGACTGCAAGGTCACACTCTTAGTCGTTGCATGGTGTCAGGTTTGCCTGGAAAATGTAAGGACTTTCAAGGATATTAAATGCAAAACAATAAAAGCCTGATACTCAGCGTTGTGCGTGTTTGTTTCTCAGGTCAAAGTGTGGTTCCAGAACAGACGCATGAAGTGGAGACACTCCAAAGAGGCCCAGGCTCAGAAGGACAAGGAGAAGGAGCAGCCGGACAAGAGCGTGTCTGAGTCCGGCACCGGGGAGCCGAAGGAGCCGGCGGAGTCCGAGTGTGAGAGCGACGGCAGGAGCGAGTGTGACTCCGACGAGGCTCCGGAGGAAAACTCTGACGGACAATTGGACGTTTCTGAGCTCAACAAAACCAGCGTGATCATGAGCGGGAGCGGGCCGGCGAGCAGCGCGGAGGCGGCGGCCACGGTCACAGACACGCCGGCCTCTCAGATACTGATATGAAGGCAGCGTGAAGAGTTACTTTATGAACTGTAACGACGAGTTTTTTTTATTATTATTATTATTTTGACAGAAGAACGACAGTGATGTTCAAACATGGAGCGTTTATTTAGTAACACTGTGGCCCCCTGAAGTCCTGCAGCAGTCAGCCAGGGCCCGGTTAAGTCCTGGGAACTAGTGGAGCAGTATTATGCCCGGACACACGCATCATGAGCAGATTTATTTCCTCCCTTTATAATAATATAAAAAAAAACACACAGGCTATTTTTAAATTTCAAAATAAGACTTCCGGCCACCTCCAAGTGTCTCTTTACTGTCGTTTTCCTCTCAAGAGCTTTCGTGTGCATCATGTTGTCCTCATCTGCAGGAAATATGCGGTTGTGAATTTAAATGTTAGGTTATGAACCACTCGTTTCACGTGTTCATGTATTTTCTTTTTTTGTTTGTTGTTGTCCGGATATATAGATGTGCTATTTTGTTAATAATAATTTGCACTGAAAATATTGTAAATAAAATGTTTCTTACTTTAAGAAATCTAATCTTATTATTATTATTATTATTATTATTATTATTATTATTATTATTAAGATGAAGTAGAAGAGGAATTATGATGATGCCACTTCAGCCAGTGTGTTGTTGAAATGTCGTTTCTCAATTGAACCTCATCATGATGACTGCTGCAGATTTATGAGAGCAACACAAACCCACATGTGCAGCACCATTAAAGCTGTTTAACGATGTTTGATGACATTATTATTATTATTATTATTATTATTATTATTATTATTATTATTATATGCATGTTGCTCGCATATCACGAAACTGATTTAATTTAATTACGTTTTTTTTTAATATAGATTTTTATGTGTATCTGCATTTAAAGCAGGAAAAATTAAAAACCTTCAGGAACAATAAAAAAAAAAATCAGCAAGACAAGGAGTTGCATGCACGTGCTGCAAACCAAATTAATAAATGGAAAATGCAAATTTAATTAAAAAAAAAATTAGAGAGTAGCTGTTGTGCAAAATTTTTGATTTAATAAAAACTAAAATAATAATGACTGAATAATATAGAATAAACATGCATAGATGGATATAATTTGCATGCTGTGGTGTGCAGCAGAAGAAAAACAGAATATTGTTTTGATAATTACCTCACCAACAAAAATAAAATACATTTACATAAAAAAAAAAAATTAAATACTTTAATGGGCCAACTCATAGCTTCATGCTGAATGTACACATCTTCCTCTGCTATAAACATGAATGTAACTAAATGTCTCCTGGCAGAGCAGAAGAAGAAGAAGAAGAAGAAGAAGAAGAAGAAGAAGAAGAAGAAGAAGAAGAAGAAGAAGTGTAATTTATAGTTTGTATACATTTACTGGCTCCAGATAGCAGCGAGTATATTTTATGTATCCAGACACAGATACAATCAACATCTCCTCCATTTATAGTCCTGCTCATAATCCTCCCCTGTGCAGCAGTCAGTCCACTTCAGAGCTGCCCTCCTGTTTTTGTTTTATGAACAGGAACACGATGCCACTCACAGACTAACTCCAGAGTGTTGAAATGTCATTTCTCAATCAGCCTTATCGCGATGCTCAACGGTGACTGCTGCAGATTCATGAGATAGAAGAAATCTGCAACACAAGCACCCACGTGTGCAGCAGCATTAAAGCCGTTTAAGGATGTTTAATGACATGATGCAGTGACACACTCCCTCCTTTTACATGTCTATTAACTCTACCTGCGTCTGTCAGAGTAATTATATTTGAAAAGAGCCCCATAAGTCTGGAATAAGCCGCGATGGCTCCTCCTCAGCAGCAGATTTTCATTGTTATTCCTCAAACTGTACTAAAGTTAACCTATGCAGTCATCACAACTGTCAGATATGTTGCTAAAGTATTTTTGGTGCTAAAACATGATGACTTATCCAGAAAATTCCTACTGAAGAAGTGTTTTCCAAACGCAGCTGCAGCCCAGTGTCAAGTGTGTCAGATAAGCAGTTTAAGTCAAGACTGTTGTTTATTAATGTGTGTGTGTGTGTGTGTGTGTGTGTGTGTGTGTGTGTGTGTGCACATATGCATCATTTCTGGGTTCATCTGCAACAGTCTGTCTCAGGCGTCGAGCGAGACGTTTGTCGTTGGTTTAATCAGGTTTACATAAAATAAACACCAGCCGAGGAAGACACATGCAGATTTACTCGAGCAGAAGCAGCAAGGCCACGTTGTAAACAAATACCTCATTGATAGTCATGGTCATGCATTCATGTTTTTTTTACTTTTAAAGTATAAATGTAGTTATTATGCAGAGCTGGTCCTGTCAGCAGGGCCGTAACCAGGATGTTGACGTCTTTAAGTCCCCCCACTCAGAAAACTTCAACAGGTTCATGTGATTTAATGTTTCGCACCTTTTCCACGTCAATCCACCAATAATATTCATCTGAGATTTTCTAGCATTACTTTTGCTACATTAAATATATTTTTGCACTCGTACTTTACTGTGTGCAAGTAACATTTCGAATGCAGGACTTTGATTGTAATACTTTTATATAAGTGGTGGGGGTGCATCTGCACGTTTCACAGAAGGTTTCACAGAAGGAAGACGTACGCGTTAACAACACCACACCTTTTAAATAGTTACAAGTACTCAAATGTTGCAGCTGGTCAAGGTGAAGTGGATTTAGTCTATTTTATATATTTTTTGGTATTTTAATCATAGACACAGACAGATCATGTGTTTTTTATATCAAATCTAACAGGCAGGGTAAGTACAGCTGGGAATTATGCACTTAAAGTACAATATTTCCCTCTGAAATGTTGTGAGGTATGAAGTATAAAGTAGTATAAAATATAAATACCCAAATACCTCAAAATTCTACGTGTACAGCACTTGAGTGAATGTATCTTGTGACTTTCCACCACTGTGAAACATAACCCGGCTGTGAATCTCATATTGACACCTCAGCTTAGCATAAACATGCAGCATAATGTGATGCTGAATAAAGCCCTGTACTTTTCGTAGCATTATCTCAGTCAGGAAACTCAAAGCCCCCTCCGGTATTTGTTGTCATGTTAGCAGTAACATCATAGTGAGTGACCCAAAAAACGCAGACCACCGCAAACTCTCTCTACTATGGGGTCCACTTTCCTCTCCTCCGGAAAGAGGACTGACCCCCAGAGAGCTGCAGTTTTTCCGTTTTAGCTTAGCATCTTGAATTTCACTTTTCATTTTCCCCTCTCTCCTGGCTGTACAATATACCTGCTGCTGCTCTTTCCCTCTTTTCCACACAGAAAGGCATTCGACCCCCAAACTCCAGCACAAAGACTTAACGAAGTGGATGGCACTCGTCGTCTTAATCTTCACCTTTAATTCACGCTGGATGAAAAGTTGTCAGAGTTATGATAGCCAGTTTCCATGGAAGGCAGTAAAAAACCCCGGGCACTCTATCAACCCAATATTAACTGTTAAACGCTCGCATATTAAATGTCTGGGTGGGTTGAGTCTCGAATTATGCTCGAAAAGCTATAAATTACATTAGTATTTGCAAATGTACAATAACAATAACAATCCAAACGCTTAACATAATACTGAGAGGCCGTGATTTGTGAACTGTCCTAAGAACTTTTATGAGCAGGATAGGAGAAAGTCCATCTGGCCTGTATTTTATGTCAGCCTTTCCCCCTCCATTAAAAGCTGTCCTATACGTCCCTCTTGGCAACCCAGGACAGGGCAACCCATAAAACAAACCAGCCTTTGCAGATTTCGCCAATATTTAACGCTTTGAAAAAGTGACTGTGTAAAACAAATTGCCTCTGCGAGAGCAGACGAGGGGGTTTCTGTCTGCAGTGGTTGAGGGATTAACGTGACTAAAAGCTGTGACGTGTCCAGTGCTTTGAGGCATTATCTGTGAAGTTGTTTGATAGGCTGATGGAGATTTCTCCTCTGTTGTCGTAATGCATCAGAGGAGGCCTGAGAGTCTGCGGGCCCTGCCGGAGGAAAGAAGAGGAGGTGGTGTGTTAGGGTGCGGGTAGCGGAGGGAGGGAGGGAGGTGGGGAGGGGATAACGAAGCTTCACCATAACTCAACAAGTGTTTGAGAAGCTGCAGAGAACAAATGCTGTGTGCAAAAAGGTGGAGGTTTGGTTCAGTAACTCTGCTTCTTCCTCATTCGGGAGACGAAGATGATTATGTCTGTTATTGTCATGATGATAATGATTATGTGAATGAATAGAGGAAGTTTGCACTCAGGTCCTCAAATTAAGTAAAACTCGCAAAACCACAGTGCGGAAATACTCCGTTACATGTCAAACATAAGTGTAATTATTCATATGCTATGAGCTGATCCTGGGTTTATTCTGCAGGCTGCAGACAAATGTAGTGCAGTACAAAGTCAAATATTTGCCTCTAAAATGTGGAGTGGAAGCGTAAAGGAGCATGAACTGGAAAATTGTGCTTGAGTACACTACTTGAGTTAATGTACTCACCACTGGTAATCCAGCACTGTAAAAAAATACTCCATTAAAACAGCAAAGTGTGCATGATAAGATGTTATTTTATGATAAATTACAGTATTACTTTGAATGCATGAGGGTGCAAACAGCATTCTCATGTTGTAGTTCACCGAGGCGGAGAGATATTTTACCAACTCACTAAAAAATCATTGGCTCGATGATGCAATACCGGCCCAGCGTTAGACCCAACAAGCTTGAGTTTCAACTTAAATAGTTTAGAAATGTATTGCTGCAAACAATATTGTACACATGCTAGTAAAAAAATATGCATATAATTAAAAATATGCAAAAATATATTGACGAATAGTGAATAGTGTCTGCGTCAACCTCACCCAGCTGCATTGGTAGAAACCTGCCAAAGACATGGGAGCATTTTGAATATTTTCCAGATTTCATATTTATCAATCACTCAAACTATGATATTTTTATGATATTGTATGGTTGCAAACTGCCATAATGTACTAATAACTCTTGTTATTTTATTGATTTATCTTGGTTGCGGTGTTTAACTCATTGGTTGCCCAGTTATTATTGTTGTGCAGTTTATATAATGTGAGGTAGTTTAACATGTTTTCTAAGTCCGATCAGAATAAGCAAAGCAAAGCATTTTTATCTTCAGACAGCAGAAGATGGGAATATTCAGGTAAGTGTACTTTATGTAAAGAACTGGAGTAAGTTCCAGTGTTGCATTTGTAAATTACACCCATCGCTGTGTTTGCCAACAGTATCTGAACCTCTCCGACATAAATTCATGTTTTATGGCAGCCGCTGCAAACAGAGGTGTTAACTTTTGGCTAATGTGCATTACGCAGCAAAGCCAGAAAATGTGTTTATCATCAGCGGAGCATTTTATTCAGTCATTGTAACTACATGAGTGAGTGTCGATGCACTGGAGGTGGATCTGTTTCCTTCAGAGGTATGTTTGTTCCATCGAACACTGATTTATGAGAGCGGCTGGATGCTTCTTTCCTAAATGAGCTCTGAATCATCGACATGAGAGATGACTTCCTCCTGAGACTAGCAAAATATTATTACATGGTAAAAACCTTTAATTTGATAGGAGGCCAAAATGTTTCCAGCC